>JAUUDW010252418.1:0-10272 GCA_032361385.1 Panulirus guttatus | reverse complement strand
GTGATGAGGGAACCGATCTTACCTATCAGGATCTAAGAGGAAAGTGTTTTTGTTTAGCATAGAAACCATGATGTGGTAGTGGATTATTTTGCTCTATAAAGTGGTGCTGGTGATCGCTGTTGACAGAGAGAGAGAAATTTCCTACGAAAAAAAAGATATAGCACGAATGCACACAAACCCCATGTATGCCGAGGGTATATGAATAGGGCACCAGACGCACGCTTCCAGAAAATCACCCACGTCCCCTGGAAACAGACAAACAGACAGAAGACTAACACCATACGCCCAAACACACTTCAGTCTTCTCTTCCATTCCAAGCCATCCCGTCCCCCGTCCCATCTTTTCTTTACTCTCCTCGAACAACGCCCCATCAAGAAAAGAGAAATTAAGGATTGGAGGCGTTGGCGGCGGTGGTGGTGGTTCTCCGCGTGCTGCGAGTTGAGGAATTCTCGGAACGCATTCATCCGCTGCCTCTCTTGGGCACTGATAAGCACACATTGTGGGGGTCGCTTACGTGGAACACGGAGGAGCCTATGGGATAGTCAGTCCTCCCTTGGAGAACGTAATGGTGAAGGAAGTGGGATGGTGTTCCCCGTAACGCATCCTCCCTTGAAGGATCGTCATCTACCACCACTCCCTCCCTTCCAAGGAAACGGGTGTTCTTGGAACTGCACCAACAGCCACGTGATGAGCACCCGGTCATTCACATTAGCGGGAAAGCGATGCTGGGTCACTCTCTTTGGGGGGAGATGTGGATGTCATGTGACCATGTTATGTGGGCACACACGAAGCCGGATCGTAAGGTTTGCCGGCTTGGTACATTTTCTCGTTCGTGTGTGTGTTTGGGGCCCGAATGGAAAGGTCGATGGAGGCTGGGAAACCCACTCAACTCTCTCTCTCTCTCTCCCCTTCCTCTAGGGGTGCCACTCACCAGTGGCTGTGTCAGCGCCAGGACGGTCAGCAGGGTATGGCACGCTCACCCTGCGCCGTCACGTCATCATATACGTACAGTCCGACGCCTCTGTTGAGATTCTCGAGATGGCTGGAGGATCAGGAGACGGTGGATCGCTGGAGCGTTATTTAAAGCTGCTGATTAGCGCGTCTTCATCAGTGTATGCCTGGTGGTCAGCGCCACCAGTTGGGCGGAGTTGTGCAATGGTGTCTTTTCTTCTCATCTCTTTCATCGCTTCCTGCCCACAATTCTTCTTTTTTATCTTCGTATTCTACACTATCCCTGATGAGCAAGGCCACCTCGCAGCCTGAGGGCACAGTTCATTTTTCTCAGCCTGGGGCTGATGACGTCACGCGATACGACACACACACACACACACACACACACACACACACACGTAAGGACACACAGATGTTGCATATGCATTAGATCTTTTTTTTTTTGCAGAATTTCCCGGAGGATGTTGACGAAATGTTTTGCCCAATCTACCTGCTGATCTTCGGAACACAGCCTGTGTTCTTTGGTCACTCGTCTTTGGGTGATTGTTTGGTGTGTGTGTGAGAGAAAGAGAGAGAGAGAGAGAGAATGTATTACCTCATTCCCCTCACGTTTTATTACGGTATTGGCCAATGCTGCTTGCGTGTGGTGCTTGCCTCTGCCAAGTTGCTTGGGCTTTCTCGTATTGTCTCTCTCTGCCTCTCTGATGCATTCATTGAACTCCCTCGAGCACGACGACACGACCCTTGAGTTCAGGGCGGCGCCAGAGCGACTGGTGCAAGGGTCGTACACCCGTCACTGATCAAGGGTCGTACCGTTATGCTCATGGAGTTGACGAATGCGATACACTCGAGGGAGGGGATTCAGAGCACTGCTTGTGGGTGGTTGGTAGCCGGTAGTGGGCGCGTGTTGTCATTCTACACGTGGTGGTGGCGGCGGCGTTGTACGTGGTGGTGAAGGCGTTCTACGTGGTGGTGGTGGTGGACGTTGACGAGGTGGTTTCGGAGATGGTCGGGTCTCCCAGTGATGGTAATACGCACTCATCCAAGTTCGACCCCCCCCTCGCCCCCACTCTTCTCTCATCACGGTCATCAGAGCTGAGGGTGCCTTGCGGTCTGGATGCCTCAGGGAGGTTAGACTTGCTCCCCGCCCCACCGCCCCGCTTGACTTGGGTGCTCTTGGGCGTGGCTGTATAGGTGTTGCGGACGCGGTTGTAAGTGTTATGGGTAATATGGCCTGGATGTTGCGTTGGCGTGACCATGGCCTTCGTGTTGGGCCTTTTTGGCCTCAGCTGAGCGCAGAACACAAGCTATGGGTGGTGCAAGTCTCGGTGAAGAAGGTCTGGAAGCCATATTTACCATCACGCTTTTCTCCTTGCCAGCGTGAAGGAAACATAACCTCGTGAAGCACGACGGTGCAACTTAACCCTTGAATGCGACGGAACGACCCTTAGGTACGGTAATTTGGCCCTTGGCCCGATCCTTAAGGGAGAGGTTAGAGGTCAGGCCGTCATAACAGGGGGTCGCATGATCATTCTCATGGATGTATATATATATATAGCTTTCAACGTCATTGCGCTCACTGGTCATCGATCAGTGGCTGTATCTGGTGTGTCATGCATATTCAGTCGCCAGGTTTTGGAGGGGTGAGAGGTAGAGAAGCTCATCCACCCCGGAAGGGGGACGGGTTAAGGTCCGGGAGAGGGTCGTTGTAAGACTCCCCCGAGGTTCTGTGATTGCGTTTTCTCCCGACTGCCGAGTGGAGTGCTCGATTCGGAGTCTGGAATTCCGGTTGTGTTGCCACAAGTATTGCTACAAATACTTCTCCTGGTATCTAACCGAAAGAAGAGTCCGATTCTCCTCGTAATGTTGGAAGTAAGAGACTAGATCACTAATTGAATAGGGGACGCATTCAGTCCTCTTCAGAAAAGGTTGAGTGGCAAAAGTTCACGGTGTGACTATGTCGACGGGAGTTACCTTTGCCGAGCGCAACTTTACGAAGGGCAGCACGGTACAAAGTGGTGAATTATTAAGATGGCTGCGGACTTCATTCAGAGCGCTCTCTCGCGCCAGGGAGGAAAATGATAGGCTAGATAACGAGGTCTTTCAGAAGCTGAGGGCCGTGACTAAATCTGGCCGAGTCGTTAGTGTGGCGCATAATCAGCGATCATTCACTGAATGCATCGATTGCCTCCCAGACATACAGATTACTCGGGATGATTTACCAACACTGAGTACGATATTCGCTTTGTTGGAGTCGTGAGAGATATTCGCCCCTGAATACACGTGGAGAATACTGGCAAGGACCGATGTAAGTACCCGCCCGTTGAAATTACCTCGCATTGGAAAGAGAGAGATTTTGGTTATGGTTAATAATGCCACTAAAGAACAGAAAACGCCTTAAATGATGATGTGCCACTGGTTGTACTTAGTCCCCTGGCGGCCCTTGACCAGACTCCCAAAGGTTAGGTCAGAGGTCAGGCTATTATTATACTCATGGGTCGTACCCGTCATGCTCTGGGACCAAGGAAGCCTGGGCAGAATCCTAGACAGCAGATTACCAGGCCCAGACTTCGGAGGTCTTCTACCCCCACAGCTCGGTCGGGCTGGGCCCAAGCTGATGACTTGGGTCGTTGGGAGACTTAGCTGTTGGAAACTGCGGCTACCAGGCCCACGTAAACATCAAACATCACAGCCTGGATGGTCTGCTACGCCTCACGAACACTTAACTCATGTCCTTCTTAAAATTCCCAACCATGCATCCCATAGTGTTGCTGACGGTTGCAGGCAGTGTGTTGTGAATGGTCTTGGGACACGAATTAGATCGGTGTTCACTTGGGAAGCTTGGGTGGTAGCCGAACAAGGAGGTTAGAGACGGGTCCCTCAGAACCAGTCGAAGGCACCTTAAGGTTTGAGGTGAGGGTTGAGGAATTCCCCAGCAGAGAGCCTTAAATGAAATTCCAGTCGTCTTAGTACTTTATAGCTATACCATGCTACCCTTCGTAACAAGAATCATGCTTTGTTTTTCTTAGATCATTTAAGATAGTGTACATCATGGTTTGCCTTTATCAAGAGCGTCTTCTGGGGCGTGACTTTATAAAGTAACTTGCATTCGCAGTGTCTCTGCGACGCTATTGTACAGCAACAGGTGGTATCATTCTTTTTTCATGGTAAAAAATGTTGTACATAGTTTTTCCCTCCTGAGGTCCCATGTGTGTGTGTGTGTGTGTGTGTGTGTGTGTGTGTGTGTGTGTGTGTGTGTGTGTGTGTGTGTGTGTTTGATCTAGCGATCTTTTGTCTCCTTGAGCACGATGGTACGATGTTTGGGTGTGATGGCCTAGCCTTTGACCAGACCCTTTGGGCTCAGGTCATATAAGTCAGGCAGTCATACCCAAAGGATGCTCCGTCGTGCTCGAGGTATTCCCACCCCCGTCGTGCTCGAAGGGTCACACCGTCGTGTTCCGAGGGTTACTTGGGCTGCTGGCTCTTGGGCGCACTATCACCAGTGATGTAACATGAGTGGCAGATAGGGGTCGGTTGTGTTGACACCACCAACCAGACACCGAGTGTGTGTGTGTCTTGGCGTTGTTCCTGCGTCATGGCCAGAGCGTTGCGAAGCAGATGGTTGCTGAGGAATTAAGTCCATTACTGAAGCACCTTCAAAAAAAGAATATTAACTTAAGAAGACGACGGCCATAAACATCGCTGTTGGTGAACCACTCGTCTTTAGAAACTTACAGTATCAATGATCAGATTAAGGAGATGGTGTTATTTTTTTTCCTTCCTGCTTTTGGAAAGTTGAGGTTGCTGGTTGATGCACCAGTTGAGTGACGGTAGAGCGTTTGCATGTTGGTGAAAGGGAGGAGAGGCAACAGGTGTGGCGGTGGAACGAGATGCACTGATGGGACCTTCCGCAAGCCACGCCACGCCGTTCCCTCCTGCTGTGTTGGCCGAAACGTTTTCTGCTGTTGCTGCCCCTGCTGCCTCACACACCTGCTGCCGCTGCTAGTACTCAGGAAAAACTTCAGTTTACCGCTTGTGCTGGAAACATCTGGCGTGTGCTTGCTTTGCTCCGGAGCTCCCACTTGCCTTTTTTTTATCGTGAGGAATTTCTACTGTCTTTCCTGCTGGACTTGTTTCTGAGCTTCAACTTGTCGTGTTCGCAGCTTTCCCTGCTGTTTGCTGTGCTGGTTGAGGTGAGATGTTGATGCTGTCTCAATCGTCTGGGTTTGATGTTGTCTTTACCGACAGTTAAGTATGCTGCACGTTCAGCTTGACTGAGTCAGACGCTCCTTTTATTGGGAGGAAGTTATGCCGCAGGTTACTAGATGGCTTGGTCTTAGACTTGTTAGCAGGAAGGTATGTTGCTGCAGGGCAGTGGGTGGCTTGGTCTTACACTACTTCACTGGCGGGAAGGTACACTGCGTGGTTATTGGGTGGCTGGTGGCTGGCTGGCTCTTACAATACTGGTCACGCGCTAAGTAGCCAACTCGGCGTGTTTGCCCGAGAGCCGCATCATGAGGCTTTGCGTAACGGCCACAGTGGAGTGGATTGATTGATTAATCGTGGCTTTCATGTGAACGCTGCGAGGCGGCAGCAGAGCAATGGACGATGACGTGTTGAAATTTGTTTAGATCCGTGTTTTATGTGTTAGGTCATTGGCGTTCTCTTTTCATTCGTTCTTCAGGCCACCAGTATGCAACCATTATGGTACGTTCTGTTTATACGTGTGTGAATATTTATAGAAGGTATTCAGATATGATTCTGTGTTTGAAGTGATACTATATATAAAGTGGAACATGTTGAGGACATTCATGCTCTTCTTTTGTTATCAAATTTAACACCACACTCGTAGGAGAGATGTCGTCTGAACATGGCATCCACCCACCTTCGGCGTGTGCTCACAGTTCAAAAGTTTATTCTTAAGTGAAAATAGACCCTCATCCTCAACACAACGGGGTGTTTGCAACAGAGTATTACTGGCGTCACACTTGGCATTAATAAACAACGTTCCATTCACGTTACTCCACGGGCCTGGTTGCCTTTGAAAAAGCCTAAACGAACTGCTTCAAATTACCCCCCCCCCTCCCTTCTTTTTTTAAACTACTTGCTGCCCATCTGACCCGGTTGGCCCGAGACAAGAGCACTGTCCACTGGTAACGTCTGGTACGGAATCAGGGCTCCAAAAATATCTTGGAATAAGACGGGTCATGCAACGCCGAGGGAGGGGGCAAGACTGTGGTTGGTGAAGGAGGTGGGAGGAGAGGAGGACGTGTTATGTTCCCTCCGTCCTCGTGGGTGATGCTGGGGGTGTGTTGAGCATCATGTGTTGGCGATGATGGTAGTAGTGGTGGAGAGAGAAGGGTGGCGGCGGTGAAGCTGACGGTGGTAGTGGTGGTGACTGTGGTGGTAGTGGTGGTGGTGATGCAGGTGGCGTTTGTTGTAATCTCATGGTGTTTTTTTTGTCTGTGGCGGTGATGGAGGTGGCGACAGTTAGGCTAACCGCGTTGTAGGGATATAACGTGTGTGTGTAATGAGGACGAATGATGGCGGTGATGGTGTTGGCGTTGGAGGTGGTGGTGGTGGAAGCGTCGGAGGAGAGTGTAGGCCGCTGCTGTAGCGTCTGATAGCATCACGCTGACCAGGGGTGTCGGTGGTGTTGCTGACACGGTTCACCTGGTGGTGGTGCAACGACCGTAAGCGGCGATGCTGGGTCTCTTCCTCCCACGACCTCTTGCTGTTTCACGCTTCTCCTGCAGCCGGTGCTGCCGTCGAGCTGCTGTTTTCTGTTCCTGTCATTGCCATTCCTGTTGATGCAGCTGCTGCTAGAGATCGCGTTGTTGCTGTTGTGGTTACTCTGTTTTTTTTTTTTTTTACTGACGGTGGGGAAGATCCTGCGTTGCCCGTCGACAGCTGCTGTGGTTGAGACGCAGGCCTGTGGGCGGCGTCAGTCAGTAGCAGCAGCAGCAGCACCAAGGACGTAGTGTGACATTACGTAACACTGACATAACTCCTGAATATGAGAGGTGGGAGAGGACGTTCCCCATCCCCATTCGCACTTGCCGTGGTGGTGGTGGGGAGAGAGATATGACCTCAGTGAGGGGAGGGGAAATGGGGCGAGTGGGAGTGGGGTGATATTTTAATGTTTGCGAGGGCTGGGGTGATGTTTTGAGGAGTGGTGATGGTTGGGAGGCGTGATGTTATGGTAGGAGTGACAGCCGTTGATGGCGTGAGGGTATAGTGTTAGCGTTGGAGGGGAGGAATGGAGGTATTGATGATGACGATGACGGGCATGTTACGGGGCAGTAGATATGGTTGATGATAGCGGGTTCACAGATACCAGGTACACATACATATGATAGGGAATCAATGATGATGGATTATGTGGAGGAATTAGCAGTAGTGGTGTTGTTTACCAAGGAAGGAAAGGTGATTTTGGTAGAAGGTGCGGCGATGAGTCCACTGGGCCTAGCTAGAGGGGTAGTGGTCAAATGGTTATGAGTTGATGCTGAGCACTTGGGGAAACGGTAGGGTACCACAGAACTCACTGTAAGAGTATGATGAGATGTGGTGACGGACAGGCGCGCACGCACGTGCACACTGTAACTACAAGTATTTTACGACGAGTTCTAGCCAGGAGACAGGGCTAACGCTTAGCGCTAACCACAGGAATATCTAGGGCTACGAAGGAGCCGGCGCGAGAGTGATGTGCTGTCAAGTGTTGTGTACGAGATGGAGAGATTGCATGCTTGTGGACTGAATGCCAGCAGACCACGTGTGGGCGAAGCAGAAAGAAGAAAATAAAACAGCCCAAGGAGTGAATCTTGACAGCCACAAAAGTGTCGGTGTCTCACTGCGTAGGCGCCCTTGACCCTTCAGACATCAAAGTCGGGTTGTACCGGCAGTATACCTCCCTCCCTGGTCGGCGGCTACCTACAACCATCCTGGAGGGAGAGAGAGAGAGAGAGAGAGAGAAAGAGAGAGAGAGAGAGAGAGAGACGAGCAGAGCAGAGCAGAGCAGAGCAGAGCAGAGCAGAGCAACGAGTGTGTTGGGAACTAAGGGCTTCCCCTTGAACACTATCGTCCTGGGAAACGCAAAGAACGTGACCGCCGCGCCGTACCCAGGGCCAGGGAGCCAGAGGCGGTGCAAGTCACCCACCCCTTCCCTCCCTCCCTCCTCCTCGACGGGACGGTATGGCGTAGTTGCATGGCTGGCCCCCTGATTAGGACGATATAATCTGCGTCTTATTCTGGGACTCCGGTCGTCTCAGGTCACGTCGTAAAAGGGAGGAGAAGAGAGAGAGAGAGAGAGAGAGAGAAGCCACCTGCGCCTGGGGTATGTAGTGTGTCGAGTCGTAAGGTCACAAGATTGTGTTAAGTTGGTCGGGAGACTCACAGTGAGGGTTTGTTAAGGTGGTCATGACACCGGCATAGGTTGAGAGATAGTAAGATCAAAACAAGGAAGAGGTCGAGACTCCCAGTGGGGTTTTTAAGGTCCATGGCACCGACAGAGTGTGAGAGACATAGGTGTAAGGAGCAAAATACAAGAAGAGATCGAGACTCACAGTCTCTTAGTGGGGCTGTAAAGTCATGACACCGGCAGAGGGCGAGAGACACTGGCGTAAGATCAAAACACTGGTAGAGATCGAGACTGGTTTGTATTCCTTTCCCATGTTCTTTGTACCCGATATCACCTGCCAAGGCAGGGGATATTGGGGAGTTAGTTGACGTGCAAAGAACCCCCACAATCTTAACTGTCAATTACGAACCTAAACTACAAGGAATGATTGAAAGCACTGAGGCTGTACTATGTAGAACGCAGAATGGTGAAGTATGCCTTGGCCTACACTTGAAAAATCCTGAAGGGCCTGGTTCCCCAGCTGCACTCGCATGTTTTTTCCCTGTTGCCAAGACGGGGATGGGACACCATGCACATTTACCACTGGACCCGAAAGATGCGATAGTGAGATAAAAATCAGTTTGAACATCCGGAGGCCAAAATATGTCCTTACATTCCTGCCTCAGGAAATATTATGGACATTCCAGTAGACTCTTTTAAGTACTTTAAAAAAAAGACTCCCGGATCACCCAGGTTGTGGTGGCTACATTAAGCCCTCGGCCTCCAGCAGCCAGACAAGCAGAGGTCACCTCTACAACTTGGTTGGTCCCAGACTGGGTTGTGGACGTAGAAGACCTCCGAAACCTTCGTGGGATATACGTAAGGTAAGGTAAGGCTCCAGACCCAGCTATGGAGGGGTAAAAAGACCTCCGAAACCATCGTAAGGTATACGTAAGGTCACAGAACCCCCATGTAAAGAGGTAGGGGATCCTTTAAAACCATCGTAAGACAATGTAAGGTCCAAGACCCAACTGTTGGGTAGACAGAAGACCTCTGAAACCATCGCAAGGTATACGTGAGATGACTTAAGGTCCCAGATCCAGCTGTAGGGGGTGCAGAAGACCTCTGAAACCATCGTAAGGTATTCGTAGTATTAACACTTTCACCTGGGTTAGCGGTTGTCATTTTCACGTTCCCATGTTGTTGCGACAAAGTCATCAGAGTTAACCAGTCATATCGTATCCACGGCTTCAACACGTTTGTCACCAAGGCTAACCGGAATCACTTTCCCGTGTGCCCATATCCAGTTTCAGCACTTTCGTCAAGGTTAACGTCACTTTCCCTCACCGGTGACCGACCTACTTTTGGCACTTTCGTCCGTGTTTGTTTGCCGTCACTTTCTCGCGTCCGTTAACTTGCGATACGCGCACCGATGGTTAAAGCAGGGTCGGTCACTCTCGTCTCCTACGCTAGCCACCGTCTCTCTCTCTCTCTCTCTCTCTCTCTCTCTGAAATACAAAAGGAGTGCGGACAAACAGGAGCCCGTGTTTGCTCGTAGCTCGGGGATGAAAAAAAGAGCACTCGCTTCCCGAGAGGTGGATAATGAGAAAGGTCTGGTGAAGCAGGCATTTTTTGGAGACGGGTCTGCCTAAGTCATCACACGATCCTGATGAACGTTTGTTCCCAGGCTCGTACAGCGGGGACGTAAGGAGGGGCTGAGTTGTGCTTGGGATAATTAGGCCTGCTCTTAGGGGGTTAGGGGGAATGCCGTGGATGGGAGGTAGCCCGAAGTTGCGGAAAGTTCGACGGGAGGTTGTGAGGAAGTTGCAGAAAGTTCGACGGGAGGTTGTGAGGAAGTTTGCAGAAAGTTCTGTAGGAGGTAATGAGCAAGTTGCAAGTTTAGATCTGGCTGGAGGGGGTCCAGTTTCTCCACTGACATCATGAGGCAGTGTTGATGGCGGAGGACTTGGACGGTTGAGGGTTG
>JAUUDW010252307.1:0-13959 GCA_032361385.1 Panulirus guttatus | reverse complement strand
ATGCTAAGTGCCTGAGCGGCTTAATCACGGAGGTACGACCCTAGAGCAAAAGGGACTGATCCTTATCTATGGTGTTCTGGTCCTTTCACTTGATCCCGTGGGTCTGGGTCATTTGTGTCAAACGCTGTCAGATCAAGCGGTCGTCGCACCGTCACGCTTAAAGGGTCTTATACCGTCGAGCTCAAGGGTCGTACTGCCGTGCTCAAGGGTCGTAGTACTGCCGTGCCCAAGGGTCGTACTACTGCCGTGTCCATGGGAGCAAATCTACCAAGCCCCTCATATAAACCTTAACTCCTGTCACCAACACCGTAACTCCTGTTGTCTGAGCAATTCTTCTTTTCGTTCCCTTGAGTATTACACTCTGGCCTTTTCTTCTTTTCGTTCTCTTGAGTATTAGTTTCTGGCCTTTTCTTCTTTTCTTTTACGTATGTGTTATATAACTATAATACTGCAATAGAGAAGGTACGTTGTTGTGGTACCAATGTATAAATATTCATGATCGTCACGCACATAAAAGTTATCGTATCCTGTGTTTGGGGTTCATTTAGATTATTAAGTGCAAGTTTAATTGGTTGTGCTGTACTTAGAACTCAAAAGTACGGCTACAATTTGGTGTTTTTTTTTTCCTTTCCTATTTTTTACGGCTGTGAACTGGGTGATTTTCTTTCAAGGTGTCAAACACTCTGCGGGAGCTGTCTAGCAACTTCAGGAACCTCTTGAGAACGGTTATACAAGCCATTTGGACGAAGATTCGACCTCTTTGCATAATGGTTCGGCCTTTGAGCTGACCCTAATGGGTCAGAGAGGACAAAGGCCAAGCCATCATACCATACCTTGTCCCTGTAAACTAGGACACTGCGCATCCACACTCATCAACTTGACCACACTAGTACAGAAACACCCAACCACATATTCGTTTATATATACAATAGATATCATTGAACCTCTTTTATCTGGTCTTTATCCGTGTTCCCGAACCTTTCCGAACCCGGGGGAAGGGGAAAACCACCAACCGAACACATTGACGCTCAGTTCAAACTACGGAGTTACGAAATATTCCCGTGGAAATGTACTCAACCAGTACACCAGTGTACACCAGTACACCACAGGCAGACACACGCACACAGTCAGCAGTAACGGCAAGTTCACGCTGAATTGGTGCGAATAATCGGGCTTACAGAGTCCACTTACTGTCGAAGTCGATGGTGTGGGGTGTAGTAGTAGTGGCCGCCTCCGCCTCCTCTAGCGCGGTTGTCTAATCTAGAATAAAGGTGGTTGGCGGGAGGGTGAGGGTGAGGGTGTGTGTGTGTGTGTGTGTGTGTGTGTGAGGGTTTGCACCGCGCGACACGACACGCCGCACGGTCGCCATGACAACCCTGACAACCCGCGCTCAACACCCCCTTTTTCCCTCCCTTTCTTCGAGTCATTTGGGTCTGTCGTTGGGGGTTCTGTCAGCTCTGTGTGTGTGTGTGTGTGTGTGTGTGTGTGTGTTGATCCGTCATGAACTGACCTATGTCTCTTTTGTTGTTTTAAATGTAGAGAGTTAATTGAATACGTGTATTTTGAGAGAAATAAAATAAAATGCAGTAGGCATGCGCCCCAAAGCGGACCTTCATCTATTTGAATGATTTCTAACTTTATTAGTGGAGTCTTTGACCTAACCTACTGCTTTCTAGGAAGTTTTTTCCTCAGTGATACTAGAGTTATTTTCTTAAGTGTTATTAGGAAAAAATACCGGTAGAGATTAAAATGACAGATATAAGTCACTCGCCGTCTCGTAGTAGAGTCCAGTGGGAGTAATGCACTACCTAGAGAGAGAGAGAGAGAGAGAGAGAGAGAGAGAGAGAGAGAGAGAGAGAGAGAGAGAGAGAGAGAGAGAGAGAGAGATTCAAGTTAAACACCTGACATACTGCATTCGCGATCAAATGAATGAAAAATGGATCAGTGTAAAGTTCACTACAAATTAGCTGGGATCAGAGAATGTCCTTGGCATGAGACTATCGAGTGTGTGTGTGTGTGTGTGTGTGTGTGCACTTGAGGTGTTGTGCAACGTAACTTCATCAAGCTACAACTTGCAGACACGTACATGCAAGCGAGGGCAGGACTACATTCTCTTTTTTTTCCTAAATGGCTCGCAGTTTGTGTTGCTCTTGTCTGTATGGGTGAGTGGAGCAGCGGCGGGAGGAGGAAGCACAGTGGAGCGCCTCACAGTGGTGTTCAACACCGGGAGAAATTCCTGATCGCTGATCCTTCAGGTTATGAACCATGGCATCTACTTGGACACGTCCATAATGGCATCGATAGAGCAAAATTGGCATACAAGGTAACTTTGGTGTTGTTAACTCTTTTATCTCTCTAATATTACGCTACTGTAGGTAAGTTGACGGTGTTTTGTAATAATGTTTTGACTCTTATATATAAGAGGTATGGTGCTACTATTATAGTATGCGGTCTACCACGGTATGAATTCTACCGTGACCTCACCTCACCTCTCTTGCCGCCCACCTAGCCTAACCTTAATGCTATTTAAATATATAAATATTTTGTAAGTAAGGTAGATTGTATGCTATAGTGTTAGATAACCCTGGTAGACCTCATACTATAGTAGTAAATGAGTAGACCGCATGCTCTAGTGTTTGATACCGTGGTAGACCGCATACTATAGAAGCACCAGAGGTATCTATTTGTCTTCAACCGCGTTCCTGTCTATAATAGGATTTGTAGGGGAAGTGATTTTGTAGTAGTGGGATCTCCAGCTTCGAACCCCGCCGCAAGCTGATCGGTATAAGGGAAATGTCGCCAAAATTCTCTGTGGGTATACTTGCCTCTTTGCTAAAAAGATAAAAAGGTAAAGATATCCGAAGGAAGTCCGTTCATTCGTTTCTCTCGTTCCAAGACTCAATTTTTTTTTATTCGATTAAGGACAGTCAGCTGTTGCTTGGACAGACATGAATCATAGGCTAACATTAAGAGAGAGATAAACGATGAGGAACAGACATTCGTTGAAAGAGGGAAACAAGACAGAATAGGGAGTTGTGACAATTCAGGACAAAGGTTTTTAGGCGCCTGCCGACCCTGGAGGTTATAGTTAAGGAGTAGGAGTACAGGATATTCCTCTAGACGATCCCTGACCTCTTGAGTACAGATGTACAACCCTTTTGGATATAAATGGCAGGACCAGAAGACCTGACTTATGCATCAGGTCTGAGGCCTAGCCATCATGCTCAAGGCGTCGTACCTTCGTGATGAAGTATCATACCGTTGGGTACAAAGGGGTTGTGTCGATTGACTTTCCACCATGATCGCCCTTAGAGAGAGAGAGAGAGAGAGAGAGAGAGAGAGAGAGAATGTCAGGCTAGGACAAGGGAGGGTGTGTTCATAGCCTACGGAAAGACAATGTTTACAATACCCTCGAGTCGTCCGTGGTGTGTGACCCATTACTACGAGGTTAAGACACTCTCTTCCCTTATTATACAACGAACGGGTCGATACGTCAGCAACACACACACACATATACACTGAGAACTCCACTGAGGTAATTCTGCCACGACATTCGACGTAAATATTGGCATTTAGCGTTCGACATTTCTCATTAATCATCCGACGAATGGAAGGAACAAGTATTCCCGAACTTTTTTGACACGTTACCACTGTATTTCTCTCAATTAGTTTTTTTTATCATTATTGGTATGATAAGTCTACGTATAGTTATTCACTGTAGCGGGTTGATAATTGTGAATTACATAAGTCAACCAACGTACAAGAGTAAACTTTTATCGACAGTATGTGTTGGTTGAGAGATGGGGAAACGAAACTAATTTATTTTCATGATAGATTGTAGAACTTACGTGTACCAGTTCTGTAGGAAATCAGACATTATTTGAGACGCTGTTGTCAGAAGAAATTAAGAACGGTTGACACATACATTATGGGACCCGTTGGTCTGCCCTGGAAAAATGTCAGACAAATATTACGGGGAAATTTGTGAAGAAGTGAATTTTTACGTTTTGGGGAACATTGCGCTATACGTCTGGCTTAAGGCGGGATTTATGGTGTTTTAAAGGAACCCCGGGGAGTGAGGTGAGGGGTGAATGGTGGTACCCTGCTTGCCCTTGGACCTGGGCCTGAAGGGTAAGGTCAGAGGGCCATCATCATCATCGTACCCAAAAAAGGTCTTTTTTTTATGTAGTTCTCAAAGAGATCTTGAGATCTGCTTTGTATCCCAAAACGGTCAGGTCAGAAGCCAGGACAAAGAGTTAAACGGTCAGGTCAGAGACCAGGTCAAAGGGTTAATTGGTCGGGTCAGAGGGCAGGTCAAAGGGTTAATCGGTCAGGTCAGAGGCCAGGTCAAAGGGTTAAACGGTCAGGTCAGAGGCCGGGTCAAAGGGTTAAACGGTCGGGTCAGGAGGCCAGGTCAAAGGGTTAAGGGGCCGTGCCGTGTTATACCTGCTTGCAAATCGTTAACAGCAACATGCATGGTGTCATCATTTTTCTTTTTAAAAGAGTCGTAGAAGTTTTAACAATTCGGCACCGACTGTTAAGCAGGCATAGAGAGCATGAAGAGCTTATCCAAGCAGTATGTGTGTGTGTGTGTGTGTGTGTGTGTGTGTGTGTGTGTGTTTGTCCTTCAAGCACTGAGGCCCATGTCAGTTAACAGCACCTGTAGGAGCTGGCCAGAGGCCCTTGGGCAAGACGACTAAGATACGACCTGGTAGGGGTTTAAGACCTGGTTGAAAAGCGGGGGCACCATCATTTATGTTTTTTTTTTTTTTTTACCAAAAATAGCCCTCGCCCTGTTTACTCCCGGCAGCTGTGAAGACGAGAGAATATGGCCAGCATGATAATCATCTTGCCGTTGGGAACCCATGCCGGAAGCGAGGAATGTTAAGTAAGTGTGCTGGAGTAAGGGTAGGGGTAAGGGGGTGTGGAACCACCAGCCCCTCCCTTTGTTAAGTAGGTTGGGTCACGCGCCGCGGGGCGCGCCAGATGCCTCAGAAACAGGGTCATCCTCTTCATCAATGAATAACGTCAATATGAACTAATAGCCCCGACCTCTCCAGTATTCCAACGGAGCAATCAACCGCCCCTTAAATGGAAAATTTGGCCCGAGCAGAATTCGGTCGTGACGTAGGTTCCTAATTTACATTCTTCTCTCTTTTTTTTGTTTGCGTGAGGGAAATTATCACCTTCAGCTTTTCAACACAGCCGTACTGGGTCCTTGACTTTGGTTTGTCGGTGCATATTCACTTGTGATGGTACTAGAGGGGGGTCTTCTTCTTAAACCAAAGTTCCTTCCACACGTGTCCTCTCTCACACAGACCCCAGGGGAACTAGTATTGAGGTAAACATGATAAAAACAAGACAAAATGATAATGAACCCCCCTGGTTGACCTTCTTCACACTGGTGACAGCAAGTCGTTCACAATATACCCGGCATCGTAGTTGTTGGGGCTATGAATCATCAAATAACGAGGTCAAGTCTCGTAGAGGAATTCGAAGTATTCCGTTACTGGGGGAAGGTCTTGAGTAGGAAGGAGGGTGGGAGGGAGAGGGAGGGAGGTGAGCCTTTCCCGGAATTCCTGGTAATTTGGTGGTTGGCAGGTGAAAGGAAAACGCGACACGAGAATATATGTCTCTCTCTCTCTCCCTTTGAAGGAACTGAGTTCTTGGAATTCGGGTATTTATATAAAGTCGTCATTTACATTCACTCACTCAAGTCTAGCCACTACAGTATAAACATCAGTTTTCACATTTTTATTATCAGGTGAAACGTATGGCCAGCTGGTAAGAAAAGTGCCTCAAAGTTTTGGAAAATAATCATCTTCAACCCTTCCTTCCTTCCCTCACGTTTTGCTGTTTTCACGAACAAAGCGAGTAACGTCTGCTGCAATTTCGGTCACGGCACCGTCAGTAAGGTACTGTGTATGGACAGAGAAATAGATTTCTAACAAGTGTGTCTATCGATAACTCGTTAGGCTGGAAGCCAATGCTCTGCTTCGTCAGTGTTACGTTTATCATCGTTACACAACGTTTCGTTAACAGTGTAAGCAGTCTGTGTTACGTCAGCCCTACAACTCTTTACACTGAAGCTTGTACAGATAACACAGTGCTGCTTGTGTTCGCACACCAAGTGGACATAAATCCTTTTGCTTCGTCAGCCAGACGTATCCACTCACACATCCGCTCCTGTTAACCGTGGCAATTGGACTTAGGAAAAACTTATTCCCAATATTGATGTGTTGAAGGAATATCCCAACTTCCTTAGGCGGCTTTAGTAAGCCCCTTTGTTATATCTATATGTACTCGCGACACTTGCCAGATGCCTCTGGTATTATTGTACAGGGGTACCTAGTGACAGCACTAAGATCCTGATTCCTCTGTCATGGAATAAAGTATTAAAACTGAAACTGAACTGAAACAACAGATACAGTCCGTCATATGTTTTCCAGTTGTGAAGAAAATAAAAGGTCACTCAGAAATCACATAAACAGACATCTGTTTGGTTGAAAAACTTTACAGTTTAGTATTAGAATTAACCGTCATTCAAAATCACTGGATTAATTGTCAATCTTATATTCTATGGGTCATGTCAGGTACTATATGGCATGGCATAACCCTATGAAATGGATTTAGTATTTTACGTACTAACATGCTCATCACTGGAAAAATTTTTCTTAAGTGGGAAGTATTTCTCTTTGCTAAATCACCCGTAGGTTCTTAGTTTTTAAACAAAGCCTTTTAAATTTACAAAATGTCTGACAAGCACAACCAACCACCTGCTAATGGCAGTAATTTCAGCATATACAGATGTTCAACTTTTCATCATAATATTACTTCCATCACAAATAACCATTTCATATACTAATTTCATGAGAAAAATGAGTGAGTTTCAAAATAAAGTCAAGCATCATTTCCAATGCTTTGTTCTCAGTTTTTCCATAAAGTCATACATCAGTGTGATGAATAAGCAAAGAACTTAAAGTTAACTTACTGTCTATCATAAATAAAATAAAGAATCATTTTGAGGAAAGCAAAACCACGTCTCCTGGTCCTTTACAGAGTATGCATAGTCTGATGGTAGCTTCTTTAAAACCTAGGTTTTCCTTTAAACTGAGTGATATTTGCTAATACTGCATATTAACATCTCCTGAGGATTTACTTAAGTTCTTTAAAAACTTGATCACTTCTGGAGAAGAAGAGTAGCTCTGAATCTGCATCACATTATCCACTACATAAAAAAAGAAAAAGCATCCATTCAGACTTAATGATCATTACACCTGCACTAAGTCAGTGACACCTGTACATACTTCTGATCATATCACGTCCCCGGAGACTGTGTGGGAGCCTCCTGTTTAGCACTGCAACACCAGCCAGCCCTGCCCAACCATTTGTTGTGCCGCAGTCATCACACTGCTACTCTCATCTCCCCCGCTCACCATTATCAACCAGACCGTCCAGCTTTGGGGATCTGAGCCACTGCTTTCACCCATGAAGGAAGAGATATGAGATCCAAGGGCAAGTTGATCGTCGTCCGAGTTACCTTTGAGCCAAACCACCCCTGAATATGTGACAGGGAGACACCACTGCCCACCTCCAGCCACTGCACAAGTAAATATACCAGCTTGTGCTTCGCCTCAACAGATGGCAACACCACCCTCCGGCCCAGCCTCGCATAATGGTTCTTTATAGTAATATCATACCTGATTAAACACATACGCGCAGTATTAGACATTTGTATTATATTGATCATATATTGGAGCTATTAAGATTTATTTGATGTGAGTTAGATAAGTAAGAGATCCACTATAAACAGGGAAGTGATGTCACGTCTGGTTGGAGGTGGGATCGTCTGCCGGAGGTCAAACGATACCGGCTGAGTCTAGAAAATGTTTCGAATATCTTCCAGACTCAGCCCCCATGTGACATCAAAGGTTAGTTTCGTAATGCTTCATGCTTGTAGATCCCAGAATATTAGCGATGGGTTTTTCTAAACCACTTACACCCAGAATGTTAGGGGCTTTGGCATCATGATTTGCGTGGTGGTTGGGGATTCATCAGCTGACTGGAATAACAACATCTAATTAAGTGTTTATGTCACTGTGTTGAATATAGTTAAGCTCAATGATCAAATGGATCTACCCCCAAAATATATACCGAAGTACATGTATAATGGCCGACTATCGGAAAAGTTGCGAATCATGCTATGGGGAAATTAACACATTTCGGCCACTTAGCAAAAATGTTCCGACCATATATCGGTACGTAGTCGCCTTGTACTTTTGAAAAGGAGAAATTTAGTTTTGAATTTCATTTTACATTAGGAGAACCCCGGAGTGATGTTTGACCCTGAGAGAGTTAGTGTAGCATAGCAACAAGATTTGTGTTTACTTCTTATGTAATCATCGAGAGCTTATTGTATTTCCCTTATTTCTTAGGTCAGTGCCTGAAATATTTAAAACAAGTACAACGCACATATTACCTTTTTTAATCTTAATTTTTGCTGATTGAAAGGTTTTAGTGTGGCAAGCTTCTAGAGTATCTGAACTGTATGACTTAATTTTTTTAACCCCAGAGCTACATTATTTGATAACTTGTGAAGATGAGATGTTGCTAATCCCTATACCACTGCATTGAGGAACACCACCAGTACTTGTGTGTTGTCATCATTTTCTTTAAGGACTTTGAGAAAATTATTTATGTAGTTTATATCAGATTGAGAAAAACTTTACCTTATAGTAGAAAAATGGTTTTCCATCCTTCAAACGTACATTTTTTTTGCATCATATTTCACAAGCATATTGAACACTTGACTTGTTCAGTTGAATCATTGATTGTCCTATAAAATTAGGTTGGGCGAGTGAGTGCTGCCCGACGGTTGCAGTCATCCTATTCTGGTGGAGGTGGTCCCAACAAAGTCTTATTAGCAGCAGCAGGGACAACAACTCTTGTGGGAGGAGTAGTTGGCTACTCTGCTTGGAGCAATAACAACAGGAAGGTGAGATTATTTTCTTTTTTAGATAAGTTATTTTTTCTTTGTAAATTTTTTATTATATAAAACCAGGACCCCTTTTATGGGCCCCTGCAACATCAAGGCTGCAGTAGAATCATGAGCAGGGAAATGATGGACTCGTTTGGAGTGAGATATTCCTGATGAGACTGTTTGTTCACTGATAATGATACATCCTTCTCGAAGGTGACTTTCCTCACTGTGAAACTTCATGCTGAGTCCGGCAGCACCTTTAACTTCCTTGAAAGAGGTAATCAGTATTTTTTTATTTAGCTGTATTATCATTATTTATCCTTTCGGTTATGTGAGAAGCAGAAGCTGAGGCTGAAAAGCCTCTGTTTCTGCATTGTACTTTCCAAAAGAAGGAAATGAGGAAGGAGCCAAGTGAGGACATTTCATTTGAGGTTTAGGGATATGTTTCTGGTGCAACCTCACAAATGCAGAAAACAGCAAACAAGCAAGGAAGAATAAATGTTATAGATATTTTTATTATTATTATTAATTATTCTTATTATTATTATTTTAGTTATTATTATTGTTTAGATAAAGTGTGGCAAGGTGGCAGGAATGGATAGGATTGCAGTTGAATTTCTCAAGAAAGCAGACTTGTTGATTGGTTAGTTAGGATTTTTAATATGACTCATGAGATGCCATAGGATTGGCAAAATGCCTCCATACTGCCATTGTATAAAGGCAAGGAGGATGAAAATGAATGTTAGAATGAAGAAGGTATGAGTTTACTAAGTTTCTAGTAAAGTTTATGGGAGAAGGTGAGTGAGAGGGTGGATCAGGTTTTGCTGTGAAGAATGTTTTTGAGAAAATCTGTATGTGACATTTATTGATCTGGAGAATGTTTATGATAGGTTGATAGAGATGTGTTCAGGAATGTAGTGTGAATATATGGTGTGGAAGGAAAGTTATTTGATGCAGTGAGGAATTTTTCATTGAGATGATAAGGCATTAATGCAAGTAGTAAGAGGAGAGCATAAAAGTTTTCATATAAAGATGGTTCTGCGACAAGGCTGTGTGATATCACCATGGCTGTTTAATCTTTTTATGGATGGGATGGTGAGTGAAGGGAGGAGATAGGAGGTATGATTGGTAAAGTCACTATTACATTATAAACTTATTACTGTATTTTTAATTTTCAGATATTTCTTTGATGATATTTTGCAGGATGTAGAAAACACCATTCCTGGCTCTAAATACCTGTTAGATGTTGTCCTAGGGCCAGTTAAAGAGCCAGCACCTCCTAAACCTCCTAAAACTGAAATAGGGCTTATGAGGAGGAAGCTGGAACGGGAAAAGAAGAAAAAGAAGCTGGAGGAAGAGGAGGCAGCAGCTAAGGCAGCAGAGATTGATGTAGTCAAGACTGGTGAGTACATATACAATCATTATGTAAATACCTTCAGTTGCACATACTGTGCATTAATGTGATTGTTACTTTTTAGATATCTTGCCAAATCTTTCTCATATAGCTCAGTTGCATTGACTATTTTGATAACATTTCATGGCAGAAGAGATTTTAGTTATGATAGATGATATAAAAGAGTTTTTAAGAATAATTCTGCTGATTAGTTGGTGAAGATTGGTGTGGCAAGATATGGAATGGAAGTAGTTTGGTGGGTGAGAATAGAGGCAGGACTTTACTACTGTGCACTACAGTACAATATAGCACCAGAAGTAAAGTTGATCTAAATAACACAGCTGATGCTGGTACTTTTTGCTGCACTGCTGCCAGTGACATGCACTGACCGGGACTAAGTGGCACTATCTTTATTTGTGGCCTGATGTGGTAAGAGCTACTTGTAGTTTGTATTTTGCATTGTTAGCATGTTGCAGAGTCTATTCCAAATGAAGCATGGATACTGTTATGTAGTCACTCAGCTACAGAATTAGATTTTCACCTATTTGTTAGATGTTTCTTCTGTATATCAAATCATGTTTCCTAATTTCATATTTGCTTTTTTTTTTTTTTTTCAAATTTCCATATGCTGGTTTTCTTCATGTTGAGGAATAGGAGTACAGTCATGACGAACCTTCCCATCATTTACATACTCGATAGTGTCACCTCGAAGCTGCAGAAGCCTCATGAAAGGAGTCATGGGGTTGTATGATGATAATAAGTAATATCCTCATTAGCTTTGCCTAATGCCTATTTCTAAACAGTAGGAAATGCATATCTTTTTCACTTAACTTAGTTGCTAACCATCTCTGCACATAGTGTCATGTACCTCAAAATAATTCTTGGACAGTTGAAACGTTTTGCTGAAGAATTCTGTATTTTGGTTTAGTTTTTTAACTTGCAATTTTTTAGCTTCAAGAGAATGGATCTCTGAATGGAATGAGGGGTCCATCAGCAAAGTTGCATATATTGGAGAGTAGATATGAGAAAGCAGAGAGATGATGTTAGAGGTAAAAACAAGTAGACAGTAGGTAAAGATGTTGGAAATCTGTTGTTGAATTTGAAAATAAACAAATCTGTTTGGGCTGCATTGAAGGGAAGAAAGTATCTTTCTTCCTTTATAGTTAGTGTGATAACCTAGACCAACAAATATGATACCTACTTATGTGTGTGTACATGTATATATATAATTTTTTTTCCTCACAGACTCGGGCCTAACAATAATTACTACAGAAGGTCAGCCGTCATCACCAGAAAGTGTCGAAGCTCCAGCTCCTGAGACTCTAGGTAGGCAGGTGTTTGGAAAATTACTCTCCTCTTACTGTATTGCCCTTTATCCATAGGTTTATCTATATCAGTGTTACAACATTTCCTCCTCTGGTTGAAGTTAGAAAATCCAGCGTGATTACCAAAAGTGAGAGAGTATCCTTCCATGTTGTGTTTATTAATAGTGTTTAGGGAATTAACCTATTAAAGAATATGTATATGTTCAGTTCAAAATAATACTTAGTATTGGGATGAGACTTTTTATCAAGTCTTTAGATTTCTTTTAGTTATGATCATACTATGGCTGTTTTTTGAGGCATTACACATGAAGCGTTTCTCATCCAAGCCAGTGACATCCTTTCTCGTAGAGAACACATAAACATGCTCATGAAACGATTCTCAGAACTCGGTAACAAATAAATCAAACCCATAAACAATAAAGTATGGAAAACCATCACAAAATCCATCTTGAAATAACCTCTCACCCATCCTCCATTCTCACTGATGCTTTCAATGCAAGACTGATGTGGAAATGTGGACATTCTGTTCTGGGTGAACCACTGTATCACTTTTATGTGTTACATGTTTGTTTTTGCTTGTGTAGTTTGAGGATGCTGTAATATGATTGTGAGTCATCTGCATATGAAAGAACTTTGACACTGTGGTTTGTAGGTGATGGAAGGTCATGCAAGAAATTGAAAAGGGCTGGAGAGAAACTGTTTCTTAAGAAACTCCATTATATAGCGTAAGAGTTTTAGTGGTGAAGTATGTGAGTGACTTTGGCTTAGCATCCAGCCATGGAGTTGGCCAGCGGCTTTTTGTCATCGTTGCAGAGGGTGGTCTCATATATCTTTTTTGTGGGGATGTATCTAAGGACAGTGTCAAATGCTTTATTGATGTTTGTTGCCACTAATACTGTCTGGGAAGGGGCTTATGGTTAGTTATAGCCGTCTAGGATATGTTGGGTGAGGTCAATGTGTAGAGTAGGTAGTGGAGCAATTTGGTTGAAAGCCTTGATTCTGCTGTGGATCAGTTTTTCAGAAAGTTTGGAAAATGAAGACAGAAGTTATAGATGGCAGTAAGAGGAGGGAGAGTTGGTGGTTTGGACAGTTTTATGACAGGTTTTCAGTTGTTTGGGATTTGTTATTATAGCCAGGAGTGGTTGAAGATGCATATGCTTGGATTGCAATTGGTACAGAGTGTTATTCTGTGAAAGCTTGATGTGTTTTCAGAGCCTGTTGCAGGGTATTTTTTTAAGGTTTCGATTACACTGCATGTATCAGTGTTAGTGAAGGATGGATAAGGAGGTAATTCAGGATGGATTTTGCTTAGGTTTTTCATAATTTTATTGTTTAGGAGTTTGGTTGGCTAGTGGCTGAGTTTTGGGTGTTTTTTTTCTTCAGTATATTTGTGTGTTCTTTGAGAGAAAGGATGTCATTGGATTGGGTGAGAAGTGCTTCATGTGTAGGGGCAGGGTTGGTACAAGTGGTGTGGATCTTCTTTAGCATATGCCAGACTTGGTTGCTATGAGTTTTGTGGTTCTTTGTGCTGAGGAAGGAGTGCCAGTTGGCTGTCTATTTTTCAAATATTAGGTTAGTGAATGACCTAAACCTGCTGCCAATGTATATATATTTTTTTTTTGTGTTAACTTCAGACTCAATAGTCATCACAACTGAGGGCCAGCCATCATCATCTGTGAGTGACCCAGCTCCAGCTCCAGAGAAAGAAGGTAGTCAAGATTTGATTTTTGAATCTGTTCTAGTAGAATTTGCCTTATTTGCTACCATATTTAAGTTTTTCTATTTCATATCCTTCATAAAGGTTTTAGAGAAGCCCTTATGATTATACAGTGAACAAAAAATATTCATTTATGCAATAAGAGACACCCTTTTGAAGGAATTTGGCATGATGAATTATGAGAAAATGGCCTTTGTTGGCTTTCAAATGGCTTTCAAGGCCAACTGTTGAAAAATTTGAATGAATGGTCACTTTTGAGTTGAATGAGTACCATGAAGCTATAGTAAGTCAGAACTTTGAAAGATGGCTTTTGTGACCCTTTACCCCTTCACCCACTTATGTATGTCAGGAATGGATGGAGGCAAGCAAGTATGAATATGTACATGTGTGTATGTATATGCATGTATATGTATATGTTGGTATGTATATGCATGTATTGTGTATATATGTGCATATGTGTATATATATATATATATTTTTTTTTTTCATACATATTTGCCTTTTCCCGCATTAGCGCGGTAGCGTTAAGAACAGAGGAAGATCG
>JAUUDW010252196.1:0-10725 GCA_032361385.1 Panulirus guttatus | reverse complement strand
CTTATCATCAGGCCCCCACCAGAACTCACGACCGTGAAAATAGAGATTTTCTTTTGCCTAATTTCTCTCGCACGAAGAAAGGGCCATGGATCAGGCTATCACACTCAATGGTCGTACCATCGTGCTCCTGAGTCGTACCGTAACTATTCCAATGTTTGGAAAGATTCTTTTTACAGAAAATCATACTGTCTCTGGTTATCCTCAACATTAATGTCATTAGGTCTTAGTGTGTAAAAACAATGGTGTGTGTGTGTGTGTGTACACATATACATGTATACAAGGTTAAGAGACGGGACAACATGAGTGTAAAACTCTCTCCCAGTTACATACACAGTAATCACACCCGTACCCCACACCAGGAACCCTTTTGTCGACCGACCCCAATGGGAGGATGAACATGTGGGTTGGCTGTGGGGCAAATAGCGCGCCCTAGTGGGGGGCCCGTGCGTTAAGCGTGGTCAGCGTCGCCGACCATTACACCACGTAGGCCTGTGTGGTGCACTATGGCAGGCCCAACACCAGCTGGCGGCGGTGCTCACACTTCGGACACACTGCCTCATGTGTCCCGGCGCTCACCGGGCTTTGGATGCTGCTACGTCGCCTGTATCCCTCGGGGGAAGAACCGGTACAGAACAACCAGTTGCATTATATTGCCAGTGGGTCGTTAGCAAGCGAGTCACGCAGGTCAGTGGAGACCAGACTCGCGACGCGTGGTCGGGTCCGCAGCGCAGAGGATTGCTCGCTCTAGGGAACCGGAATACCGTCGAACACATCGACCGGTGAATATATGTATCAGTCGATTAAATCTCGGGGTATGAACAGATCAAAGTCCATCGGACAAGCTAATGGATGGATGGATAGATGGCGGGCGGGCGGGCTGAGAGATGGATGGATGGGTAGAATTCCAGGTGGAAGGGCGGGACACACCCATTCAGTCGACCACGTCCTCAGACCAGTGCTCTGGGATGGTGCACACGGCGGGGCAGTGCACTCACTACACAAGTCACGTGACCCTGCCAGGTACTGGCTCAACTCCCAACGTTACCAAGTGGTCACCTGCAGGTCACGCGGCACGCTTTGGATGTATCTTCAGGAGGCTTTGATAATCTCGATGTAACAAGCTCCTTAGAGCCTAGATTCGCCTGTATCACTCGTGGTGACGGATACAAACTCGTGGACGAACGTGTTACCCCGAATGAGGTGAAATATATTTCAACAGGATTGTTATCACATGGACTAAGTTATTACTCTTAGTGGTTGAAAGCAGTAACATAGATACGTGTAAGAACAGAAGATAAACATTTCCCTTCAATACCACATGTGACAAAATTTGCGCCTCCTCAGTTACACGAAAGATTTACAGATATTTCTCCGCGAATCATCTGCACGCCTGTCTACACTTACCACTCCAAACTACGAGTCGCTGGTTTCTTCCCTCCACATAACAAACGCGTCGAAAGCGCCCAGTACTGGTTTGTTGTTGTCTGAATTTCTGTGCCTAACCACTTGAGCATGAAGGTTCAACCCTTGGGTAAGATGGACTCGACTTTTGACCTGACCCTCAAGTCAGATCAAAAGGCCAAGCATTCGTACAGTCATTCTCCAAACGTTCAACGGAATGGATCACTGTTAACAGGTGACACCGCTCGATAGATTCAGGGGCAACAGTAGTCCAGTCCTGTTACTGGATAACGAAGAATCCGTCATCGCTGTTGCATGTAATGTAATGGTTCCATCATATGATGATCCTTTAAGCCTACTAGTGCAAAAGCGGTGAGTAGGCGGGGATTTTCTCGCTCGTTTAATCGAACACAAACATACATACATATACGTACCTGGTATGTGTGTGTGCGTGTGTGTGCGTGTGTGTGTGTGTGTGAGCGCGCGCGCGTAAATAAACAATTATCAGTTTACTGGATTTAGGCAGCCATTCGGCTGAACATACACTGTTGAGGTATTACGGTTATTACAGAACTGGGAGGTCATGATGGTTACTGGTTAACTAATCATAAAGAGCCTAAGATTAGCGTGAGATGGATATTTCCAAACTTCTGATAAGCACTTGAGTACATCTACATAGCCGGGGTGGCAGATATACGGGGATGTTTACAAAGGAAATGGTATGGTTTACACATTAAGAGCCAGACTGAACATTAAGTGATGATTAGTTACAGTAACACGAAAGTTGCTCTCAGCCTAGCCTACGGGAAACTGAGCTGTTCACCTACACAGCTCTGCACTTCTTCAAGGATTCTTATTGACGTTCACAATAGTAGGTGTAGGGCTGTTCCTCTATCTGTCTATACGAACTCTGGATGGAATAAGTCGGGCGGTGGCGCAAAAGAGGATACAGAGTGCACAAAAGGCCCAGGGACCGGGGCCTCAGTGACTGAAATACATCATAGGTTACATTCCACTTTAAAGTAGGAATACAGACATAGTACATAATACAAGGATAAGAGACGGGGCAACACGAGTGTGAAACTCTCTCCCCGTAACACGCAAGCTGTAATCACACACAAGAGAGTGAGGGAGACAGCGTGACACTCATCAATTATAGGTGGCAAAGTTCTGATAATGGAGGATTTCACGTACGAGGATACAGACTGGGAGAATTTAAATTCGCATGAAGTCTGGTAGTCGCTCACACAAGCTCCAGGAATGAGTAAAAAGTCGCTGAGCATTAACGCCATCACTGCAAGACCTTGTCCTCACACATAACAACGTGTAAGAGGTAGATATCAAATATGAGGAGCCAAGTGGCAGGTGATCAGTTCGCGTTCGATCTTGTGTACGTGGCTAAAGAGGAAACACAAGGAGGATCACAGAAGATACCTGATTCGAAGAGAAAAGGTCATCGTGGCAACAATGCTGAGCTGAAGGATTTCTGTAGGGACTTAAACTGGGAACTGGTGTTCCATGCCCATATCATAGACCAGTGCCGTGGAAGGTTCGGTGGAATCAATATGGAGGAGTCTGAGCAAGTACACCACTCTGTATTAATTGGGGAGAGAGAGAGAGAGAGAGAGAGAGAGAGAGAGAGAGAGAGAGAGAGAGAGAGGCTCCGTAAATGACGTAGTTACGCAAGAGATGAGATGCAGGCCAATTTACAGTAACCATTCAGCAGTACATGAAGGCAAGAAATGAGTAATGAAAGATAAGGAGGGAGGACCAGAAAAACCTTAAAATGAATGTTGTGGACAAGGCAAAAGAAAATCTAAAACTTTTCCATTAATTCCTCAGGAGCAAAATGTCTGTCAATGAGTAGCTAAACAGGCTAAGGGATTCTAAAGTGAAGAATCATTGAGGATGTTATAGAAATATAAGAGGAGCTCAATAATAAGCTTAAGTTTTTTCACAGCAAAAGACACTGTAGCCTTATCTCAAGCGAGCTGGGACAGGCTAGTTGACTTCGAAAGGAATGAAATTGCTAAAACATATCAGGTTATTAAGATGTCTTGACCCATATATGACTCATGGGCCTGATTCAGACACACTCGACAGGACGCTTAAAATATTTATCAATATGCCGCGAGAGGCGGGAGTAGTGCCAAGGTAGTGGATGGGGGCGTATGATGTACACTGAACTGTACACCGGTCTCCTTAACCAGTGTAAAGGAACGAAATATATAAAGTGAAAGCAACTGATGATTACTATTGCAGAGGAGAAACTACCCAAGTGAGAGGCAACATGGATTCAGGGAAAGGAGGCCATGAGCAATAAATCTCCAAGCTCTGTACGACACAGTGAGCTTCATCTCAGACAGAGACGGATGGCTAGACCATGTGTGTCTGGACTGCCAGAAGGCATCTGACACTATACCCATACAGGAGGCCGGTAAAGAACCTGGATCTCCAGGCGGGACTAAAGGGGAGACTCCTTCACTGGCAAGAAGATTACCTTCGTTGGAGGACGGTCGGGGTTAACAGAGTGCCGCAGGGCTCCGTCTTGGGACCACTTTTCTTGATCGACGTCAACAACTTACTAGACGGTCTGAACTCGTACCTGAAAATTCATGCGAACGATACCAAAGTCACGAGGAAAGTAAAGACGCATGATTGCATCGGCTTACACAGGGACCTACACAAAACTCCTAAGGCGTCTGATATATGGCGGATGAAGTTCAACCCGGGTGTATGGGCAGTAATGAGGGTGGGACACAGTGAAAGAAGACCTCAGTACGATTAGTATCTATCAGGAATAAAGTTACAGGACTCTGTGTGAGCGAGACAAACTTGGGAAAAGACACGAAGCGAAGCCTGTCGCCAGAGCTCCCACATTAGGAGAATAACTACTCGTACTTACTGCTGGCAAATATTAGAACCGTAGTTACGTACATGGATAAGGAAACGTTCGATAAGTCAGTTACTCACAACGGCTGTCAGAACAAACCTAGCATACGTTTGTATAGTCTGGTCCACTTACAGAAGCACAAAGATCCAGCCGAGAAATCCAAAGTAAAAAAGACAAAGTTGGCATTTAATTTAGTGGAAAAGAGCTACATTGGCTGGAGATCGTCCATTTGCCCACCCATAAAGGAGAGAAGAGTGAGGGTTGGCTTGGTCAACTGTCACCAGTTCTTCGTGAGATGCAGTGTCTGAGCTACTAAAAGGCAAAGCCATGGCTCAGACTGAAGCCTGTTAGAAAGGATGTGAGGAAGTATTGCTTCAGCAGCAGGTTGGTGCGTGACTGGAACGAGGTGAGTGACGAAATGGCGACTGCTGGCAACAGACGAGAGCTGAAGAAACTAAAAGATGGGAGAGAAAGTGAGATTAGGCTCCACTGGTGTATATCTCCCCCCCCCCCTTTCCCCGCACTGCACAAACAGGTAATTACACACAACAAGAACACTGTCATCTTTGGCTGACAGTGAAATCTCTGTTGAGATCTAGATGGTCTACGTAAGTGGACGCACAGTCTTATCCACTACATCCGATGTCAGGCAAAGGTAACACTCCCAGGAAATTATTCATATGGTTTACCGCAGACCACTCTCAGGAGGCACACACACACACACACACACACACACACACACACACACACACACCGACCAGACCCATTCCACTGCCATTACACACTCATCCCATCCCACCAATTCACAATTATTCCCTAATATCGCAAAAAAAGTCTCCGACTGTTTTTCTACAAGAACAAATTCATGACAAAAGTAATTCTGGCAGGGATGACAAAGCTGATACAAGCGTTAATAAACAACATCATACAACACTGATCAACCCTTATATGACCAGTCGTCAAGTAATCTGCGTGAGCAACGCCTAGCAGCAGGCAAAATCAGTGGTTGCTTGGCGCAGGCAAACCCAATGGTTGCTTGCCTACACGTAGTGCCAGAGGTTGCTTGGCGCAGGCAGAGCCAGCGTCTTCTAGGCCGCAGATAAAGCCAGTGGTTGCTTGGCCGAGAACAGAGCTAGCGATTGCTCGCCTGCTGCTTGGCCATAGGCTCTGGTGCGAGGCAGCGGCTTTGATCCTAGTGCGCCTGGTTCCCCCGACCACGGAGGCCTTACCCGGCTGCACGTCTCAGGATTACATTCTCAGCGGCATACGAGTCTCCCAAGCAAGGAATGAACATTAATTTATCTCTGTTAGGTGAAGAGTGCAGATTTCTCCGGTCAATTAACATGATGGCATCAAATTTACTGATTTATTTACCTTTATACAATATTACACATTTCTTCGCCCAAGCAGCGTACTACTTTCTGGCGAGCGACGCTGCCATCTTGAGAACACACATATTTATAACGTTCCACTGACGGCTGCAGTTGAGACGGGAGCGAAGGTAGCGGCCGAGACGGTAATGGCGAGCGTCAGAGAAGACAGCGGCAGAGATGGCTGCGGCAGAGACGGTAGCGGTTGGGACTGTAGTGGCTGAATCTGCAACGGTTGAGACGGCAACGGCAGGTATGGAAGCGGCAGAGATGGCAGCAGTAGAGATGGTAGCGGCTGAGGCGGTAACGGCTGAGGACTTAAGGGGAAAATCCACCACACTGTCAAAGTTGATATTATGAACAGCTGTTTTACTCCTAAACTGAAGGAAGCGACGCGACCTACTTAACTCAAACGACGTTTAATATTTGAGTCAAATCATCCCAGAGTGACATTTATGATACAGTTAATCATCACTTACGGCACCAGATGTCTTCCCAAACACAGCAGTGTTTTGTATATGCTATAAGTCTACAAAAAGATCATGATGCATCAAGTGCATTCTTGCCCGGGAGAGGAAGCAGGGAAACGGCAGTGTGAGGCTAAACTATGGGGCTAGTATAGGAACCGCCTCTCCCGCCCGCCAGCGTATAACCGTTAAACTGAAGACGAAGTGACTCGAGCCCATAACTTATTGAACAGTGACTGTTTACACATGACGTCACTACCCCAACATTTGAGCAGGCATAACGGTACGATAATTGCCACGCACCACCACCACCACCGCCACTCTACCAGCGCTGCTACCACAACGATTACCAACTTGAGGTTCCTCTTGTCCAGGAAATATAGCGGGAAACAGCTCCGGCCACCACTAGTCGTAACAAACAAGTGACTGAGCTATTTTTCGGCAAGCAAATATATTTTTATAACCATTCATTCAAACTGACTTTAAATAAAGGAACAAAAACATAATTAAGCATCGAAATTTCATGTGTTTATATGACGTTAATGATGTTTACTTCACCACAACAATAACTGTTGTTTCACTGTGACGGCGTCACGGGAAGTGGACGGTCGTCTGCAGCCGCAGGCCCTCAGTTACCCTGCTAACACACGTGACGCACTCCCCATCTTTGGTACATATAGATGATATAACCAACAACAATAAAGGTCACAACAATTATTCCTTAAAAGAGAGGCGGTCGTCAAGTAATCTGCGTGAGTAATGGTTGGTGCAGACGGGCAATGAGAGCGCTTGCTCTCTCGTGGCAAATAAGAGGACCATGACTGCAGGACCATAGAACCGAGCCATTTCATGGTTACTGCTTATTGATTTTCAATTCATGCGAATGTCTTAAGGAGTATTAATGTCATATAAATGGAACACAACTTAGAAATAGACTGGAAAAACTTGAGAACTTTTAAAATCTTCTAATTCGCCTGTAATTCGTTCTTGATGAATGTGAATATATATCAAGTAGCAGTCCTCCATGATGGAGGCTTGGATATGGTCTGTGGCGGGCAGGAGAAAACGCGTTACACCCCAAGATACACCAGCCTACACACCGAATCAATCGGCTCCGTCACCAGCGGCGTGACGACTTGGTACCTCAGTGCTGTGAGCCAGCGGCGTTACCCGTGGTGTCCAGGCCTGAGTTTACAGCCAGTGGTGTTCCCCTGGTGTTCATCCTGACACACCATAACCTACCAGTGGCAACCCTCGAGGTCTTCAGCCTACTTGAGATATATAAAGAAAACTTATGATAATATTAACATACGTATGTTGTGATCTTGCCCGGACCATCATCACAAGGCTGGCCAACAACATGCACCTTGAGCCACAGGAACCCGAAGCTCGAGGCGGGAGTCTCTCAAACCAAGATAATTCATCAACGGGTACCGTGCCTACTTACAACAGCTCGTCACATTAAGCTAATGATAAAACTCCTGTGATGACTCCATTCAGCAGTATGTACAAAGCTTCCACTGCACCAGCTGAAGAACAATCTTCCCTCTGGACTTTCCAAAAGATTACTGTAGTCACTGTATGCGAAGTTGGTGAAGAAACCACGCCCCTTTTCCACAGCTAAGGCAGCTGATTGATTCATATACAATGTACAATGTTCGTGTCGCTGTCTATTAATTCACACTATGCGTGTTCACAGTTTATAATCAAACCTGTTATTCTGTATAATAATGTTAAAAATTAGGAACATAAAAATATAATAATTTTAAGGCATTAACACTTTATATTTCCTACAAAACAAAGGAATAATGAATATGCTTCATTCTAAAACGATGTTGTCCTTGACTTCGACCGTTTGTGATACATGTTTAACATTTCTAACATCCTCTCTAAAGTGCTAATGCCTTAAAATCATTCAAACTTTTATGTTCCCAAGTTTTAGCATTATTATACAGAAGAACAGGTCTGATTATAAACTGTGAACACACTTAGCGTGAATAAATGGATAGCGACACCAACATTGTATATGAACCAATCTGCTACCTTAGAAATGGAAGAGGGGCGTGGCTTCTTCGCCAGCTTAGAGTAAACCGAGTATAGTCACACAATCAATACATGAGAAACAGCGCCAATACCACCAGTGACGATAGTTAAAACATATTCCTCCCGAGCTCTAAACATGACATGTAAACACACAAGAATCTGTACAGTATTAATCAGACTTTGGTGTGATTTGGAACAATGAAGTATGTCGTCCACCATAAGGCAAAGGTAAAACATCTGGCCGAGACATCCTCCATACCAGCTACACACAGGGTGACACACCGCCCCTGGCAGGCTGTACCTAACCCGCCTGCCTGCCACAACAGGAATACTGGTAACGTTTTATGGTAACCAAGTGACTCCCCGGGGCGGTCGAGTGTTCTCCAGCCTTCCGCCTAACCTACAGTTCCCCAGTTAATTTTGACGCGCTATATTTATATGACAGAAACAGATGCATTAAAAGTTCTCAAACACCAAATGGAAATCATGTCACCAAACAGCTTCCCTTCATTTGACAGAAGCAAACAAGAGAACATTCCCTTTAAGATTACGCAGGAAGAGAGTAGTTCCTGTTGATGGATCATTAAGTTCATTATTATATGTTACAGAAAATACATGAAAGAAGCAAGTGGTGTTCCCCCTCCCATGTCTAACGAGGTTAACACCGCTTTTACCCATTTAGTGACGCCAGAAACGTATGAACGAACTGTCAATAGTTAGAAAAAAAACGATGGTATTCGTTATCACCAGTACTTGTAATAACAATCATTCTGTCTTCAAGATCGTTCTGGAATATGGCAATCCGATGCAACAGCCTGCAACATAAAGCTGGGGAAAGTCACGTTCTGACTAAAGGTACGGCAGGTAATCCCACAGCTTAATGTATCAGACAGCTCAGAGCTTCGCAACCCGTGAGCCGCGATTGTTATCCAAGTGTGGCGTGGTACAGTCCCAACAACAGAAAAAACAAAACGAATGCCTCACCGACTTAACAAGCAACCCCAATATTCGTATCATGAAAATGCGTTTCATAATCATGCGTTGTACTAAACACGTACTGTAATTGAGTCAACCAAGCAGTAAGTAAAGGCAGGAATAGTTCACACATTCGCATCCAACACTACTTCCAACTATCTACATTTTTCCCCGTTGACCGTGGAAAGTCAGAACGTTAATAAAGTCTAAAAACTGTTGTATGTACGGTATTTGGAATATCTTGTGTATCACTTGAATATACATGTGATTATAAAGCAATAAAATTGTGTTATTATACTTTTCTTGTGTGTTGGAAACGTTTATCATTTTCCTTTCTCTCAATGGATTACTAACAGTAGAATACTGGCCAGATTTGATGCGGTGTGCCGCCAGGAACAAGCGAACTCAATAATGTGCCGTTATGTGACACAGAGAAAGAGAGAGGCACTAAGCTAGATAATCCCAAAGCTTAATTCACCAGGCAGATGATCCCAAGGATTAATGTATTAGACAGTAATCCCAAAACAATGTATCACGTAAACTATCCTATAGCTCATTGTATTAGCTTAGTCATCCCAAAGCTTAATGCAGTAGACAGCTATTCCCAAAGCTTAATTCATTAGGTAGGTAATCCCAAAGTTTTGAGTATTAGGTGGGTAATCCCAAAGCTTGGTATATTAGGTACGTAATCCAAAAAAAAATTACTGTATCAGGCAGATAATCCCCGAGCCTAATGTGTTCATTGAGTATTGTCTGAGGCATCAGTGTTAGAAAGAAAGGCACAAGCTGTCGGCCGTGCTAACTATGTTGAAACTTTTCCAATATTGTGGGTTTAGGGCAAACACAGGGCCGGAGCGCTAAACTATGTACAAACTCTGTTGCTGGTGTTCTGCCTCATTCCTCCGCTACATTAACCTCCCTGAGAACGATGGCACACACCTCCCTTGAGCACGACGCTATGACCCTTGAGCACGACGGTACGACTCTTGAGCACGACGGTACGACCCTCGAGCACGACCCTTGAGAATGATGGCCTGGCCTTGGACGTCACAACAAAAGACCGTGTCATCATTCACCTAAAGTCGTACCTGAGGATCGTACCGTCGTACCCAAGGATCGTACCGTCATGCTCAAGGATCGTACCGTCGTACCCAAGGATCGTACCGTCATGCTCAAGGATCGTACCGTCGTGCTGAAGGATCGTACCGTCGTGCTGAAGGATCGTACCGTCGTGCTGAAGGATCGTACCGTCATGCTCAAGGGGAATATGGGACATCCTACATCTGTGAGGGGACATGTGCCTCGCGCCCGAGAGGCCACCAGGTCAAGGCTCTGGATGGACTCACTCTCCCCAGTCGTACCGTCCTAAATACTGGTCACATTGTACACATCTGTAGCAGCCTGTATACTGCACATCTGCCTGTTTATATATCGACAAAGTCGCACGTATACATGTGCGTGTTGCACATCTGCATATATACAGATGCAATCAAGTTCATTCATCTACCTTGTTCTTCAATTAGCTCTCATACATCTGCGCAACCATATAACTCTCCCAGTCTGACTTCAGAACTAG
>JAUUDW010251976.1:0-13961 GCA_032361385.1 Panulirus guttatus | reverse complement strand
GCACAGGCTCGATCATCGCCTCCCACACCGGCTGCCTCACTAACCTCGCTCGATATCCCTTGCACTTCTCTCTCCCATGTCCGCTCGAACACTTTAAGAAATAACACTTTTATATCCATTAAAATATTCAAATCTAAGCCAAAATATATTTCGACTCGCCAAGAATAAAGAGCACCAACTCGCCAATTTTCTTAATGCATCCTCGCTGTATTTGTGGCAAAAACAAGTGTCATTTATCAATCTTTAATGTGAATATACGACAGAGAACATTAAGACATATCGAGCGGGTAAACGCTACAGAGGAGCGAGAGCTGCTACCACGAGCGGTCGGGTGGGACAGTGACACACACACAAGGCGACGATGAAGAGGCCACAATGGCCGTAAACAAAAGCCAGGGAGGATTCTTGTGTGGGTCAGGACACGCGGGGTCTTCATGACGCAGTGTCCGTCCCCTCCCTCTCTCCTCCTAAATACACTGAGCCCTGTCATCAGCTGCTACACTGTCACCATCTATACGGACACAAGCGGTCCAGATATACAAACCCGTGACCCGTTTACACACCCGACGCACGAGTCTGATGGCTTTTTCTGGACACTGTGATCAGCTGGTATACAATGCGACCAGGCCAGCTGATGCACTGAGGGATGGGAAGCACTAGTATACTGAGGACGAAAGGCCAGCTGCTACAACGATCATCGAGACGACTGGAATATACTGAACACAGGGAACCCATTCGTGTCCTGGGCAATGCTGCCAATAGTTTTGAGTGGAGCCATCTGATGGCCACACGGCAATCGTCAGTATCCACGGTAAAAACCACAGCGTCAGCCCAGGGTATACCGTCAGAGTCGGCCCTTGGCAGCACAGACATCTCTCATCCCTCAGGTTTACTATCAACCCAGGGTAAAGCGTCAGCCCAGGGCATATGCACGTGACGCTGTCAGGAAGACAAAACAGCAACAGCGCTGACCAGCCAAGGGAGGGAGGATGCCAGTCGCTCCGTACCAACGACTTCACAGAGACTAACTTCCTACAATGGCTGTCTGTACGTGCAGTCCCCACTTGCTCAACACCAAACCACACCTCAAGTGGTAGGGGCAGTAATTAATATGGAGAGTGGCGGCAGACGTGCTGGGTAACAGCGAGACCCGTTAAAGTGCGTCTCGCCACCGCGGTAATATCATATTCGTAATGTCTTCCGCCACCCGCTGCATCTCCATAATGACGGAGTTCACAATGCATTATCAGGCAATGCCCATCGTTAAGAAGATCCTCGGAACGATTTGGGCACAAGTTTCGTACTGCTCAACCCCCGCAAGCTTAAGCGTTATGGGAATCTCCTGTAATTTCCGCTTTTAATACTACAGATTAAGTCTGATCAGACTTGTAGTAATGATGTGCATTGCTTGCTGGTGCGTCTGTGGGTAATTATCACAGGGGGCGTGGGTGATGCAGGTGTGCCGGGCTCAGTCCCGGACACCCACACCAGGAAGGACCCCCCCCAAGACTCGGGTCCATCCACTCGTACGTTACTTTACGTCAAATGCAACACGTCTTCTCTGAGTGACCAGGTTCTTGACAGACTCCACCTTCTGACGGAGACAGACCGGCCGGCAACCGACCCCGGACTTACAGACAATATTGCTGGTTCCTCCCGGCAGCCGCCACTGAGGTTGTGACCACATAAAAGCAAGCTGACTCCACATCTGCAGTACACAGTTCTCCATCTCTGGACGACCCGGTCACACGCACAGAAGGCTGCCCGAGTCCTGCCCGACTCGGAACGGAGGAGAACTCAACTTCACACCGGCCTGTCGTCGGCCGACCTCCTGCGCTGTGGGTAAACAGGAGAGAGAGACAGAGAGAGGAAAAAATAAAGGTTGGCGTTCTGTTGGAGCCGCTGGGAACAACGGCCGCCGGATGAGGTGACACAAGAATAACGGGCGTAAACAGAGCAGAGGCATCCCCGCTTCTGACAGCCTGACCCCGAGGCGGATTCAAATCGGCCGCCTCCAGTGGTAAACAAATGTATTATACTGGCGGAGTCCTGGTGGCCCCCTAACCAGAGGCGGCCTTCTCCAAGTCCTCCCTCGCCTCCAGCACACAACCAACTGTTGTAGACGCCCTTCTCACACGCGCCAACGTGGTTTTCAAAGTGATCACCAGTGGACTGGGCAGTGTTTGTATACGGCGACACCACATCACAGATCTGGGTCTCGCGTAGCGAGACTAGGCGTGCGCTCTCGACCACGACCCCCTGGAGCTCACCCCGATCACCCCGTCACCTCCTTCGGTCGGGCCCCGACAACTCTACTCACGGTCCATCTTAAAAAAAATTGTCTCAGTGACGAGAAGAGGGTCTGGTGGGCCGGTGGGTGAGTGAGACTAAATAGCGGGCGGGTGCGGTGCGGGTGGGAGAGCGGATGGGGTGTACATCAAGAGTGAGTGGCGCGGCAACATCAGCCAGCCAGCCCCGTGCAGAACAATGGCCGTCCGCAAAACAAAGGATTGCAAGGGCCGCTAAGAATACACCCATCCATAACTACTGGCTGCTGACTTGTCCTGCTGCCACAATGGTGCCTGAGCCTGCTGGAACCCACCCCAACCCGCCGGCCCGCACCAACCTCCATCGCCATACCCACGCCAACGCTCCCCCCCCCCCTACCCTAATCTCTCGCACCACACAAATTCCGTTACAGAGGCGAGCAGACGGTACGACTGGTGAAGATTACTGTACTTGGTAACGGCGAGGCAACGCAACTAGCAGACTAATGGTATCCCATGTCCCCGCAAACACCTCCCCAGCAAGTCACCACCTCACACAGTCACCTGCGTGGTGGGGCCCTCACTACCACGAGCTCCTCACTGACGACATGTGACCAAGACCTGGAAGCTAAGTGACGTGACGATACCACGGCTCGTGGTGAAGCTAAGCCAGAAACGGGTGCAGAAGAGCGCGTCCCAGGTCTCAGCCGACTCGGTCACTCGGGGGTAGGAACGGGAGGCTGTGACGATGACAATCTATTCCAATGCCTCAAGTCGCACCTGTGGGAGTTGTTGCTTGTGATATATGGCTCGAGTCTAAAAGAATGACGCCCTAGCAAGCTGATATTAACGTGGTCCTTTTGCGCGTTGAACATCAAACCCAAAACACTTTCACGGAATCACGCAAGGGATGAAAAGGTCAGGCGCGATGTAAGTTATGCTGGTAAGATATGGAGGGAGCAATATGGGTCGAAATCAGCCTGCCTCACCCCCATGGCACATCTGTGACCCCACGTGTGACTCCGTCTATCGGACGAGTGCCAGGAGTCGTTCAAAAGGAGAACCGAACCCTTCAGGATCTGGTGCCTGAATCACACCAGGAGAGAGAACTCCAGACATCTACCTGCCTGCGTCCCGCGCCGTGCGTGTGGTGTGACTGTGGGCAGTCCGCCAGCATCGTGTGAGGGAGACAGACCAGACGGACCACAATTCGGCAGTGTTGTGCACGGTAAGCGTGCACCTTGGCCAACCTTGCTACCTACCAGTCACAGCAACCATTACGCAACCAGTGGCGAGTGTTCCCTCACGCCACTCGCTGGCAGGCCGCGGTGTCATCCACGCCACACGATCCCGCAGACTTCAGTCAGCACAAACAGTATTCCAAGAGAGGAGGAAATATGGGACAAGTTTACAGACGGTGAAACAAGCCAGATTTCGCTCCGTTCAACTGACAGCCTTCAGCAACCACGGATGTTTCTGCACAGGAAATTCATTTTAAGAAACTAAAGGAATTCCATTTCACGTTTCACAGATTCAAAAACAATTACACAGATTTTTAAAAACCCATGTAAACAGGTTAAAACCTATGATTTTTTTGCAGACTTGTGAAATACGGTTATTACAATATTATCCCCTTGAATACAACGGTTGTACGACTTTTGAGAATGCGAAGGTGTGACCAGTGGTCATGACAGCATGACCTTTGACCTTCTGGGTCACGTCAGGAGTCAGGCCATCACACCCCTAAGGCTCGTCGGTACAGTCGTGCTCAAGGGGTCACGCCGTCCTGCTCAAGGGGTCACACCGTCCTGCTCAAGGGGTCACACCGTCCTGCTCAAGGCGTCACACCCCGAGACTTTTCATACGAAGCATCTGAATGATTCGTACTTCAGGAAGTCTAATACAGTCTGACGTAAGGGTCTTTAAAAGTGAAAATAACTCACAAAAAAGGGGAAAGAAAACTATCAGAAAAACCTGCACATGCAACGTGAAGACCCAAGAGAAGCGATGCCAGACGCGTTGCTGGATTAATCGCGAGTCTGTGACTAACCACATCAGCAAGTTGAGCATTCTAAAAAGATGCATCACATGCAGCAAGAATCACACGCTGCCTTTAACTCAACACTACTGCATTTTTTCCACTTTACCGCAACTGTATATTTCATCTAAAAAATAAATCCAGTTAAAGAATAAAATGTATGACCAATCCTCTTTCTCTCTCTCTCCCGTATGGAAAAACAGTGATGTGTTTTTCAGGGTCGTCCGGCTATGATATACACACAAACAAGTCGAGGTCTGCACCGGAATTCAACAAATAAAAGGAAAAGGAATTTATATAAAATGATACAATAACAGAGTACGTAGGACGGGAACCCTTGTTTACACGACTCTGTAAAATGATACTATAATACATTACCTAGAAAGAAAACCCTTGTTTAAAGGACTCTGTAAAATAATACAATAACAGACTACGTAGGACGAGAACCCGTGTTTACAGGACTCTGTAAAATGATACAATAATACATTACAGAGGACGAAAACCCTTGTTTACAGGACTGTGTAAAACGATACAATAGTACATTACGTAGAAAGGACACCCTTGTTTACAGGACTCTGTAAAATAGCCATGACGTCACACCACGGAAGGGACGCAGATCTTCATTCCACTAATTCCTTTCCACCCGTTCATCAGTTACCTTCAAACGTAAACAAGGAGAGGCCATTAAGACTTCTCACGTTTCGTCACGGGAACTTTGGACGTTGGGGCGAGTTTCAAGCTCTACCAGTATCGCCTTAAACGACACCAAAGACCACGACAAGACTCCATCAGGCTAACCACTTGAGCACGACGGTACCATCCTTTAAGCGTGGCGGCGTGGCCTTTGACCTGACCTCAACGGGTCGGGTCAGAGGCCAGAACACCAACGATAGAGGGGTCACCTTATCGTGCTCTGGGGTGGCACAGTCATGGTCAAGGGCCGTACGGTAGTGTTTCAAGGGCGGTGCAGTCAGGGTCTAGGGCCGTGTCATTATGCCCTAGGGTCGTGAGTCTCTCTCCCTCAAGGGCCGCGCCGTCGAATCCTTCGAAACTCAAAAAGTCCGGCTTTCCTGTGGCTCACGCAACCGCTGCCACAACAGCGTCGGGGGAGTTCCTCTCTGAGCGAAGCTCGCCTGACTCTGCACCTCGTCGACGCCTCCCACCGGGCTCCTCCTCCCCTGGGCCCGTCATCCTTGGATTCTGCGATGCGTTCACATCTGTCTGTGTCTAATGCTTCCCAGTCAACAGACGCCAGGGAGTAAAATAATAATCAGACGTCCAGCTGGTGTAGTTTGCAAGGGACTTGCTCACTTGCCCGCACATCCATCCTTCGTCCAATGTTTTCTCTAACTTTCATTGTCTCTATATTATAACAATGGCTCAACAGGGGAGTGCCTCCTCCAACTCCCTCCCTCCAAAGTGTATAGGGGATGAGAATGGGGATATATCTGCGCCCAGCCAGGGATGTAGAGGTATAAAACCCTCCAAAAGAAGGTAAAGTGTTTCCCCACACACCATGGGTAACCTTGCCCAACACACACACACAAGCCATCCATTGTGATGGCTGGCTTGTCCTACCTTGCTCGCCCCAGTCATCCACACCTGACCCGCCCTCACCTTACCTGTAAAAAGAGAAATCTATTGTTAATACACATCACACATAAGAGGGATCGATCGACAACCTGTTCCTGGTAATGTTATCACATATCATTATGACGCATTTCCATTACAAAAACAAACAAGAACATAAGCATACTCTGGCAGTAACATAAAAGCCGCATTACAATTTATCATAAAAATAAATTCCATGCATTCTGGATTATTCATGAAAAATATGACTTTTTCATGCAGCAGCCACTATGCCATGGGCAATGCATGCCTCAGTCTTGGCCATCTGGAATGAAAGGAAAGATGAAGAATAAAAATTAATGTGAGCCCCTTCAAGTGTGCGCAGACATGACCTACCCACTGGTGGAAAGGCTATAGGGAGTGAAAAAAGAAGAAGAAAGATGGAAAAGAATTCTATACCTTCGTTCTTCTGGGAAAGGAGGAGGTATCACAGCGGTCAATGCTCGTGTGGCTGGTCACCACACAGAAACTACGGGAAGCAGACGCAGGCATTACTTAGTGGCAGAGACACACCCATACAACTTAGAAGAGAATATGCTATACGCTGAACTCATTGTGATTAAAATCATTGTCTATTCTTAATCTCAAGAATTAGAGCAATTCGATCCTTTAGTTCAGACGTGGTGCAGACCACAGTCGACTGCCTGCCTGCCTGCCTGCTCCGTGTGTCCACTCCAACCCCTCTGGACACTTCACTAACCATGATATCCTCTAACACGAAACCTTACCATCAAAAGAGTGACTTATTGCACCGACACTCAGTTAAGACGTGAGTGAAAGTAAGGTGATACTGGCCACTGCAAGGTCCGTTCACATGTCCCGCAGAGATACAGACAAGAGGCATCAACCCTGACCTTGCTGAGGACGGTCCTATGCTGATGCTGAACGGGTCGGGGGGGCCCTGTTCCCCAAGGGCTGTAAGAGAGACCCTAAGGGTCCAGGGGGTTCAGGGGACTGAGAGCGCATGCGTGGGTAGTTGGGATGGTGAGGAGTGGTGGCGGTGCGAACGGGCGGTTGTAAACAGGAGGTAATTAGTGAGGCGTGGGGTTATTACTGCCGGTACCGGTACGCGGGCCAAGACGGCCTTGTATTACACCCCTGCCTGATGACCGCCCCCGCTAACTCCACGTTACTTCATCTACTTCCTCACTCTTCGGCATTGCCCTCTTAACTTTAGTCATGACCCGCTGACCCTATAATCAATCCCACTAACTCTACCATTGATACGAATGACGTAAGAGGCCTCACTATAAACATTACGAAGGCTTCAAGAACAGTACCGTCGACGTAAAGTCTCGACGAATTACCGACAGAGTGTACGGCGGCGCCCCACGTGAGCTTGCCATCGCAGTTACTCCTAAGATACGCTCCAAAAATTTTAGGCCGTGAGGCGTAAACAGTTTCAAGACACTGGTTCATGACGGTACGGCCCTTAGGCATGATGACATGGCTCCTGACCTGAGGGACATGGCACCAAGTCTTGCCCATGTTATCAGTGTCTATTACGCGCTGGAGGACGGGGGTGGGGCGTTCATGAGCGTTTGCCTCCGGCAGACACGACGTAGGCGGAGGCGGTAAGATTACACTATGGAAGGACACAGTATATGACTTCAAAATGAAGAAGCAAAATTTCCCGAGACCTGCTTCGTTTTTTCAGCGAGATGGAGTACAAATGGCATCGCCCTTTCCTTAATTACGTACAAACGTGTTTGTGAGGCCAGCCAACAGCCATCATCATATGGGCAGCTCTTCAGGCAACAGTAAAGAAGAACGGGCCGTCAGCAGACACGACTCTTAGTATCCTGTCTCTACCCCAAAGAAGATTATGGCCGAAGATAATCATGTCACTGACCACTAGGTCTCTTACTGTTCCTTCCATGTTTACTGGAGGACCGTGACCTTGCTGCCTTAGGCGTCTTGCCCCAGGAGGCGAGGGCACGTGTTCATTAGCACCCCTAGAGACCAGCACCTGCGCCCGTCCATCTTACGCTTTACCACGAAACACCAGTTTCACCGTCAGCAGTCCAATCATCATCACAACAAAGGCCCGGTATCAGAAGGGCGGATGTGCGCACGCCCCTGGGCCAGTGGATGACATACCGCGTCGGGAGATGGCCTCCGCGATATCCAGCTCTGGGCCCACCACCCACCTTCCGACTGACTGCAACTTTATTACTGACCCATCCCAAGGGATCCAGGAAGTCCTAGGTCGTAACACCGCAGGTGGGCACATCCACCTCTCTTCGTTTTACGCTGGAATTCTGACGGTCTTCATCAAGACCTTTTGTTAAGTCTTCATCGGTTCAAGTTCTGCCATTCTGAGGCTGCGGAGACATCAGGGGGGTTCGAGTTTCCTGAAGAACACATCTTCATTACAGCGGTCTGGAGGGTCTTCAGCAGCTGCCGACTCCTCGCATTCTGCTGGCACCAAGAATTAACTGCAAATTAATACTTCGGTTACAGGTCTCGCTCGGCCCATCACGGCTCCCTCCCGTCCTCGGCAACCACACCCCGTTCATGGCCACAGTTTCCATCGCTCACAATAACTTATACTTTGCGGTGGTCTTCCGGGGGAGGCTAACTGAATCACCCTCAGGTGACCTGGTATAAACTTTCCAAGAGTTTGGCAATTAACTATTTCCGAGCGAGACTGTCTCTCCCTGGCCTGCCTCAAGTGCCTGGCTCTTCAAATTAAACGCTGTGAAGTGAATTAGGAATGGATGGTTAAGGGAGGGGGGGGGAAGGGAGAGAAAAATACCGCTGAGAGAGAGAGAGAGAGAGAGAGAGAGAGAGAGAGAGAGAGAGAGAGAATCACACATGGTAAATAAATATGAATATTTGTACACAGTCACGTATGCGTATACGGTGAATCAGATGACTGATTCACCAGAGACAATCAGCATACGAAACCAAAGGAAGGTGATGAAGTCAGTTTGCGAAACACAAGAGTTGCATTACTGATAAAAAAAATAATATAAGAAGTAGATAAGGAGCGCTTATGACCATACGGTCGATGATTCCTATTTTGTTTTTCTTCATCATCCAGAAAAAAGACTCCACGAGACGTCAACAAATATGCTTAAGCAAGACTCCCAATCACTACCACTCTTCTGAGACAGCTGATGCAGATGAGGACCAGTTGAAACATCCGACACTCCAGCCACACCTTTACAATCTAGTGCGTGACCAGAAACGACAGAGTAGACGAGAACAGTAGCACATACCATGAAAGGAAAAGGGATTACGTTGGTGTGGGAGAGATCAAAAGAGAAATAGACATTTTCAGGCCCGAAAAGGAGGCAATAAACATGACCCGACGGAATGCTGATCCGGAGAGCCTCAATAAATTGTAAGTTGGATCGAATATAAAACAGGAAAATACAGAACAAGGGAGGAAATCTTTTGAACGTAAATACGAGGGCAAAATGACTATATCACTCAAAGTCTTGCAGACCGCGGCCGTCCTAGTGCGCACTGGGGACATACGTTACCTTACCCACACCTTACAGTGGTTTCGGAGAGAGACTTCCACCCTCCTCACCTCTGTCTCGGACCACATTCAATCCAGCTGGAGGAGGAGGTCGCGGCCAGTAAGCCTACGTAGCCAGCGCATATCCAGACTGGTCTGGTTACGTAAACTAGGCAGACATATTTTTGCACACCATTTCTATATTTCTAAACTGTCCGGCCTCTGCTGTGTCTAATGCGTGCAAAAAAATGGCCCCGAATGTTTATACTATGTTCTCTTCGCGTACAACAGATATAATTGTCTCTTACACATGCTGTGCCAATATGAAGAACTATGTGTGAGTGCACATGGGGGACCGGTTCATGTCTTCCAGGGCTGTCCATCTATAAATCAAGATACATCTCCGACGTCTGCGCTTGAGAAATACAGCATCCGTGTTTTCAGTCGTCACCAGTAGCTGACATTTCGCATTTCCAGTGGAGGCCGACAAAGAGCTTTATACGTTTCCCGACTGCAGTGTCGCCCGCCCAGAGATGGCACATACAGTATTCCAGGAAGGGATGGATAGTATTTAGCGCCATGAGGTGCGCTATCACTTGCTCTACCTCTCTTGTCTTGAAGGTCCGTAGAACCCAGCCTGCCATCTTTTCTTGGTTGAAGCAACTTCTGCTCTGCTGCGTCCACTGAAGATGAAGAAGTCATTAGACAGTACCAATACCAGATCTTTTACACTTCTCTTCCAGGATATGATGATCACTGTGTTCAGTAATCTTTAAAGAAGTTTTCTTTCATTTCTTTCATTCTGGAAATCTTGTCACAGCAATAAACATACACATACGAGGGCAGGGCAAAAGCAGCACGATGCGGTAGCCTACCAGCAGCTGCCAGGACTACACTGAACAACGCGAAGCCGTGGCGTGTGTACACCGAGGGGGGTGGTCCAGGGGATGCAGCCCAGCGCAAGGAGACTGATGAGGCGATCTGTCAGGTCGTTCGGCCCAATGGCGTCCACGTCAACACAGGACGGCACGTTACTTCCCACCAAGACACGTGGGGTATGTAGCAACAACTTGGACACGGCTGTCCCATGGCTCCATAGAAACGGGATGACGTTACCCGTAAATAGCGGCGACAGCAGCAACAACGAGAGGCAAAATCAGTCAGAAATGACTCTCTTGTGTATTAACATCCACCCAAACTCCAACAGACTTCAGTCAACCTACACCACACGCCTGTATACATACAGTGGAGATACTTAAGAAGGACCTGGCCAAAAATTAATCCACAAATAATACCAGACCAGCCAGACTCGTGGTGGTTATCTGGGCATGCCAAACTCGGCTTCTAACACCTTGGCCGACCAACGACTCACCTCACAGCCCGGCCCGAACCCGAGCCATGAGGGCACAGGATCTCCGAAGTCTACGTCGGGTAAATTCACTCTAAAGTTTCTCAGGAAATCAAACATTTCCCGCGACTCATCATGGGTCAGACGAGCCCTCCCAGTCCCCGACCACATGAACCAGCGACCATCTTTCTCTTTCCCTCCTCTGTAAGCTTGAGGGAAGAGACCTCGAAAGTCTCTGGCTTGGACTATGGAGAGGGCGGGCCATCACCGTGACCACCTTGCCCTCCCACCTTCACAACATAACCTTCCCTCGCCGCCTGTCACACCCTCACCGGCGTTACCCAGTGATCCATACTCTGGCTTTTTCCCTTCCTCATGTTTACCAAAACTCTTTTATGCACCTCTCATACATATGCGGAAGAAATTATAAAAAAAGCTCATTAAAAATCCTCCATTAATTAAGGGCCGGGAATCCAAAATCAGATTGTAACAAGGGATTACAATACGCGATCTAGAAAGCAGTGGAATTTCAAAGAAGCGATCATGAATAAAATAGCAATTCAATAGTTCTCGGTCATTGGCCACTCAAGTGCCTTAATCTGCATATCTCCCCGACTAACCCAATCTTTGAACCAGAATCAGAATTCCACTAATTATGGTCTTTACCTACGATAACGCGCTATAACTCTGCCTCCAATTATGCCCGCTCACATCTGATCCGGGCCCGCCGCCGCCGCCGCCACCACCAACGCCTCACGCGCACCCAAGCACCCACCGCGTCAGCCCGCGCACGCAAACTCCATCACCCTCGCAAACCAAGTGAATCAGACACGTCCCTCGCCATAACTACAGAGCTCTGCGTACTCGGCAGGTTAAAACAAAAAAATATATATTCTATTTTCACGGCAGTTTTTTTGTTGGTAACTTATAGGAATAAGTCGCCAGGACGCAAGCTTAAATTTGCCCTTTCCAAGTTCTCCAAGCGTCGTGGCTGCGTACGGGGCTCCTCCTGCAAGTGTGCTGACCTGATCGTCTCAGAGATCGTATGAAGGTTCACAGTACCTGGGTTACTCCTGCTTTGATGCCAGCCACCGATGTCGTGCAAGTACATAGGACGCGTCCGGAATCTGGCGTTCCTCTGGTAGAGACTTCAAAGGTCTTATATCCCCCCCAACAATGCTGGCTAGGCCCGGGACTGCTGATTTGGGACTTTGCTCAACCAGGCTGTTGAAAGCCGCGGCCCGTAGGCCCGAGCATCCCACCTCAGCATAGCGGGTCTGGGATACTTTCCTGATATCCTTTCGAGGACTTCTGAAATTTGTCCACGGTGCACCCCATAATGTTTCTGATGGTTGAAGGCAATGTATGGAATAGTCTTCGGTCACAGATGAGTCAAGTTATTTTCTGTTTTTGTGCATAACGCATATTCTAATTTTCAGGGTAATATTCTACAGCCTTCCATGACTGTCGTGCCGATAGGAAACTGTTTTAAAATTCTGGACCATACCTTCCAGGATTCTCCAGATGGAATGATAATACACCTCTCACGTCTGTCTTCATGAGAATATAACCCGGTGCTTTCAGTCGCCCCTAACAGTTTAGCTCCTTTACCGCATCAAAAAGCGCCGTTAAGGGTCTTCGACCACGTTCTTAACTCAGCAGTTTCTCCCGCACTGTAAGCTGCTCTTGGCAAACAACAACATTCTAATGATGATGGCGTCTTGAAGGGCGTCCGCACTGGCTTCTCTTCCCTTGACTTGAAGGTCTGCAGGATCCATCCCACCATCATCTTGAAACAGGCAACTGTTGTCTCATCCATTCTACAGGGAGGAAGGCTGCCTCCTCGATTCTCCAAGTTCGATGGTTGCTATCAGGGTTCCGCCTAAGTCCCAAGTGATCTCCAAGGTCGTTGAAATGTACTGATGGTCTCCAAATTCCTTCAAGCGAAGTGGCTGGCTAAGGCGGAACTTAAGTGCACAAGGGAACGTGTGGTTTCATCTGATACGCGAAGCGCCTATAATTTTCTTCCTGTAGAGTGCTATTATGATAGACACTGACCAACCGGAGGCAGAACCGCGGGAGGGAGGGACGGCTAAGGGAGGCTCCGACCACAACGAACGTGGCAGGGAGGGGAGTCGAGGGTGTGTGGGTATCTCCGTGTGGATACTGTGGACGTGCCACAGTAGATGGGATTTGTTCTTAAGTTTATTACGCTGATTCCCAGGTACCTGGCACATCGACCCACTGTACATGGGAAAGTACCAGACTTGTATTTGCTTGATTACCTGTACGTTACCAGGTTAACCCCAAGTCCTCCATTCCCTGCAACAGTTCTTCTCAACACTACGACTATACTGTACCTTGACTTTTGGGGAAAGACGAGCTTTAAAAACCGTTGTAAAACATACGGAGCATACAGACTTGGTCTGTGTCTAACTACCCCTGTGTACGGTACGGGGAGAGGAATTCTGACACTCGTGGGGCCCCATCTCTTGGATATTCTCTACCATCATACAGTTTTATAAACTTCTGAATGCTCTTTACATCTATCAGGTTTTCGTATAGTTTATTCCATTAATCTACTACTCCTACACCATAAAAGTACTTTAAATACTTTCCAAAAAGTTCTTTTCTTACGTGGTGGGGATATACACGGCTTCTAGCGTTTTCCTGTAAGTCGCCTCTTAGTTCCAATACCATCTTTGTTGCCCTCCTCTGGACCTACTGTTTCTTCGGGCTTCTTTAGGCGCGGTGACCGAACTAGAGAAGCATATTATAGTTATGGCTTTAATGTAGGATCCAAACAGTTTACTGAATCAGATAATTCCTTAAACATGTACTTGAATACTATTCTAATTTTCACCATGACACGATTGGTCTCTACTATTCTCCTAACAAAGAATTCTGGTGACAGGTTCGGGACAATGTCTATTCCCGAGTCTCTCATACACACACAGACTCCTGAAACTTATTTCCTGCTGAATACTCATATTGAGGCCTCTTTCGCTGTGTCCCATCCTCGTCAAACGTGTACCAAACCAACTCTTGGAGTCTGTCGAGGTCCCCTTGTAAGCTGCTGCTATCTGCTCGCTTTTCACTTCCTCATGACCTTGCTGTCATTGGCAAACACATCCAGATAGGAGTCCATATCCCTTCTGAGAGAGAGAGAGAGAGAGAGAGAGAGAGAGAGAGAGAGAGAGAGAGAGATAG
>JAUUDW010251865.1:0-10744 GCA_032361385.1 Panulirus guttatus | reverse complement strand
AGGTTTGAATATTGCCGAAGACACTGTTGTTGAGAATCGACTGGCTTGTGTGTGAGGTGATGGTCATGAGACGGCATGTTTACTGTCTTTCATTATGACCCCCAGTAGATCTACGGAAGATAGGTCAGAATTAGCAAGAAAGTCCTCTTTGTCTGCCAAGATAAGTGTAATATGTAAGAAGCTTTTTTTCCAGGAAGGGGGCCGTAATCTGCAAGGCCGCAAAAAGAAAAGAAAAAAAAAGAAGAAAAAACAGGTTTTCCTGGTGTAGACTGCGAACCGATATGTTGATAGCGCTGTATAACTTTGGGTTTGCGGGAGCTTCCTGGTGAAAAGGGCCCTTCTTTTCGATCAGCGCGCCACTTGTCGATAGTATCGTCTGGCAGTTCTTTTAGGCCCGGGCGAGCGTGATAAGGGCTGTGGGTGGTTGCGGCCGGGGCTTCCGCTGGAGCCAGGGGTGCGGAGGGTGTCTGCCGCCGCCGCCCCCAACACACGGAGACAGGACCAGTTCATTGTCAGTCCTGTGGGGGTCGGGCAGGGTTGATACAGGTGGCAGGGCTGATGATGCGGATGGAAGGCTTAGATAGTAGAATGGACACGGGAGATTATTATTTTTTCTTCTTATCCAGCGCAAAACCTGAGGTCATGGCACCCATTCCAGGCAGGTTGACGTACGAACTCCTTAAGTACGGTGAGAACAACACCTCAGGCACGGTGACTTAACCCTTTGAGCTCGTCTCGAGCGCGAAACCGGACACACGAGTATGATGACCAAAGTATGATAAAAGATTTTCCTTACTGTGTCAAGCCTTGAAGACTGATGACTCTAGCGAGTGTGTACAGCTGCTTGACCCCAAGAGGACGAAAGCCTGCTTTGTACAGTCGCCGTCCGCCTTCCTACCAGTTGCTTTTATGTGCATGAATTGCTTTCACAATCTGGCCACAAATTCAGCTTTAAGCGGAAGGCTTCCTCTCCCGTCCCAGCCTACTGTGGCAACGCTCCTCTTGCCTTTACGGGTTTAAACAAGCAAGATTTTTTACGATCCAAAACAAAAAGCAATTTTAGGATATTACAGCGTAGGCTACAAACAAGCCTCTCGTATCTCTTGCTGTATGCGAAACGTTTAGTTCCCCAGGCTTGTCCCAGCCGGGGTGACGCAGGGAAGGAGAGAGGCAATAATTTTGCCTTGCCACCGTTTTATTCAAATACTCCAGCGTAAACACATTTAGTCTGCGTGTGTGCTGAGCGGCCAGCCGTTCCGCCAGTACAAAACATAGAGATAAATCTAGCCACCGACAAGGAAATTCCATTTCCTCTCGCACGGAAAAAGGGACCGTGATCCAGTGGAGAGGAATCTTTGAAACCAAGAGACGGGAACGCGTTCAAGAGGCGGCAGAACGACAGATTGAATGATTAATCAATGAGGGGCACTGGGGTGCTCTCTTGGTGAGAAGAGAAGTAGGCGGTGGGATTATAGTGAGGACGGCATCGGGCGATAGGGTAGTGCCAGGATGGTGCCGGCTTGCTGGAGCGTAGGGAAAGTGGAGGCCGGTTCGAGTAAAGGATATTGGCGGTTGGCTGGAGTATAAGGAAGACACTGATGACTGCCTGGAGTATAAGGGGGACACTAATGGGAGGCTTGGGTATAAGGAAGACACTGTTGGGTGGCTGGAGTATAAGGAGGACACTGATAGGTGGCTGGAATGTAAGGACAGTGGTGGGTGCCTGTGTTTGAGGATGACAGTGGTGGGTGTGGGTGGTGTGGGTGTCTGTGCTCTAGATTCTGGTCGGGGAAAGGATTTGACATTGCCGTGGTATTGCTCGCGCAGTCGTGCGGAAAGTAATAGATACATATAAGGGTTTGAGGTAAACATCTTTTATAAAAGTTTTATCTGAAATCAGATATGAAATGGGCATGTTTGTGATACACTTACCAAGTTGAAGCGGACGGCGTACACGATCTGAATATAAATGGACATGAAATAGGGAGCAACGACCTGACCCCAGACACAACAACCTGGTACACTTTCCACCAGCCTGGTTTATTGAGTTATATATTAGTGTGGATACAGTTGCCTTATTCATAATTTCGTCGGGCACAGCATTTTATCAGAACAGTAACAATAAACTATGAGGAAGTTGCAATTACTTTGATATTTTGATCATTCCGTGTAATGCATGCGTGGCTGATGGAACCGCACGATAGGTCAAGCCTGTGATAATATATGAGTGATGACCGGTTGCACGTCAGCGGTTGGATGTGTTACTCCGATATTGCGGTGAGCGATGGGCGCGTATGCCGGGCATAGCTGTGTCCTGGAGGCTGGCCTTTCATAACACCCGGGTCGGTCGGGGACCCGGCCCCCAGGACCACACAATATCCTGCCGCTGTGGACGGCAACATGAGTTACAGAGCGGCCGCCAACCACCTAGGATAATGAGGGAATAAAGAAGCTCAGCATGAGGGATCCCTCATCCCTCACCCCCAGTGAGGGACCCCTCACGTTCCCTCGCTCCTCTCAAAGTTAGGCAGAAGCGAGTATTTGGGAAAACCAGGATTAAGGAAGGAAATGGGAGGAAATGGGTTTGGACTCTTGGGGAAAAGACGGATTTAAGTCCATGTCGGCTGCTAAGGTGGATGGTTGGTGTTGTTGGAGACTGGGTGGTGTGGGACGGGTGGAAGGGTAGGTGGTGTGAGACGGGTGGAAGAATGGGTGGTGGGCGGTGTCGTTGACGGGTACGGGGCGGCTGGTCAGATATTGACACGGCCGTGGGAAGACACACACTTGACGTTCCTCCCAGAATAAGCAACAGGAGGTCGAGCCAAGGGGATATGCGCGAGTCTCCATGTTGACTGGTGAGGTCACCATCAGTGTTGATGGAGGTCACCATATGCGTCGATTGGTTTGGTCGTTACTTATGTATTTGTGAAGTTACGTAGTGGAGTGGCGAGATCATTTGAATGGTGAGTTCACTATGTGTGTTGATCGACGACGAGATCACCATCTGTGTTGATGAGACCGCAGTCTGTGTTGATTGGTGAGGTCACGGCTGGTGATGCTTGGTGAGGTAAGCGGCTGTGTTGCCTAGTTTCATCACCAACTGTGCTGAGCCGTTAGGTTGATGGTGAGGAAACCATCCGTGATGAACGATCAGATCACCATCTGAGTTGAATGACACTAACATTGGTGTCACGCGCGATAAGTAAAGGGTCACCATTCATGCCAACTGGTATGGTGACTGGTTCAGTCACCGTCTGATGCGTTAGGGCGACTAAGTTGGTTTGGCTTAAGGGCTTCCATCTGTGGTGACTTAGGTCACCAGCTGTGTTGAGAGGTAGGGTCACTCTTGACGTTGGTGACGCGATCGGTGAGGTCCTCATCCATCTAAGGTGTTAAGGTTACCAACATTTGTTGAACGTGATCAACTTTTTCCTTCTTTTGTGGTCGAATTCTGGGTTGTGGCCAGAATGCGACCGAGCTGTAACTTTGGTTTCCATGGACCAATTGTTTTCAAACGTATGAATTGGGTCATCGCCAACGTATGTGCTTTATTCATCCCTCTCACGTCAGTCAGAAATCTGTCTCTTAAAAACCACCAAACCCTGAGGTCTAGACAGTTCCAAGGCCAGTGAAGACAGTATCTTATTTTCATTATCTTACTTTTCTCTTTTTTTACACTCTGGTATCATTACTGTCGCGGTTGTCCTCCGGCATAAGGTGATAGCTGGAGACGGCAGCAGCGTGTAATGAAGACATACTCCATCCTCCTTTCCTGAGCGTCTGACCTCAAAAGTCTCTCATCCTGGATATTCCGAAATGCCTCGCCCGCATCGTCCCAACTACGCACAAGCTGGAAGATTATCTTTTTTAGTTTCCTCTCTCAGTTTGACCCCGATAATCAACTTCTCTTTGTCGAGTAATGTTTGCTGAGCCTTTGATTTTCATTTGAGCAACTGCTTCACGCCACTTTCTAACTTTTCATCAGAATGTTTACAGGATTCCAGAACTCTTATTCCCTCGCATTTTTCTCACCGACTCTTTTTCAATTTCCTTTTTGGAAACGTGTTCCTTCCTCCGTGCCTCCTCACATACATGCTTCATATCTCATACCTCCAATTGTGTCTGACGGCTTGGCCTCTATAATAAATGTTTTCAGCTATATGTCCTGGCGGTAGTCACAGTCATATTGATCCAGATCATAGTAAACGCATTCATGTTGGTTCAAGCCAAAGTAGTCGTTTTCATGTTGATCCAGGTCTGAGCCGTCGTGTTCATATTTATTCAGCTATGAGGACTCCTTGTTCATATTGATTCAACTCACAATATCCTCTTCATCTCCTGGATCCTGCCCGTGTCCGTTAATCTAACTCTCAATAACAGTCGTCGTTTACTTTTATAATTGATTGTGGCTTTTTCTCCATTTTTTTTTTCATATTTATGATTTATATGAATAGTGTACCTTCTTTTCTTTTCTATTTATAGGTACCTAACCTGAAACAGGTTACGCTTTTCTCTGTCACCATTTACAGGCGGATTCATACATTTTCCTGCACGAAATTCGCAAGTTCTTCTGCCTTTTCCACCTTACGCATCAGTATTTTCTAGTAACTTCTGTCTCCATTATTCACTTCAACATTTTCTCGGAAGTCTTCTTTTTCCAGGAACGATCCAAAAGCTTTCTGGCTCCGGGTTCTGACAGATTTTATACTTCCTTCTTCACAATACATTCAGAGTTCATACACTTACCGAAGTCACCTCATTTCTGGGGTCGATGACGGGAAGCCACCTTCGGACGGAAGTCACCTCTCGACGTGGCACCGAACACTTCCCTCATCACTAATGCTCCCTCGAGTTCGTCGTCATCTCTGTAGGGTAGTCATTTGACGTCACACCTGTGGTTGGGGAGGAGCTGGACGGACGCTAGCACGGAGCCAAGTACAAGGCAAAAGGAAGGGCGGGGTCGGAATATCGAGAAGCCGTCTTCCCGGAATCCTTAAGATCAAGACCGGTAATCCAGTGTATATTTCGTCACGAAGAAGACCATCGTAACCTAAGACTCAGTTTCGCTGGACGAAGTTGGTGTTCATTGTCGTGTGTTCCCTCCACTGAGAGTGCTCTTCGTCACGTCACCTTCCACACACACTGCACCTCACTCACCACGCGCTACTTCCATCTCCTCTCCGGACACAAGTCGCTCTCCAACTACAAGTTATACATTGCTGTCAATTCCCCTTTACATAGTGCTGTCACTACCCTCCATACAGCGGTGTCACTTCCCCTCTTCATCCAGTGTTGTCACTTGCCTTCCATGTATTGTCGTCTTTTGCCCTTTGGACATGTTATCTTCCTTGCTCGCTTTTCTTTTGGCTCCACAATTTCCATGACCTAAATAAATGTTTTTGCCACGAATTGAATAATGGATCAATTGAAAATTATGAGGGTGATTTGATATTAATCTTTTAGTAATAATGTTATGAATTTTATTAAATTTTTGACAGTAAATTAGTTTTAATGTGATGGCAGTTATTATACCCTCAGCTATATGGAAATACTGGGCGCACGTAACGATAATTGATGGCACTTCACTGTGTCTGTCATTACGGGCCGTGGATTATTGTTTTCAGAGAGTCATTATTGACGGAGAGCTGCTCATAAAAAACAAACTGTAATAATTGGTTAAATTTCTACCGTGACCTGTAAAAAAGGATGTCAAGACACTTTCTCGTTATTAGTTTTAATTGAGCACTGCGCCCCGTCAGGTTGTATCCATCATGTAGGTTGCACATAAGATGGCGGAGTTGAGTGCCACTCTGGTAGCCCCCAGAGTGGCGACTGTCGGCGGCCTGGGCGGGTCACTCTTACTGTGGGTGTTGTGTGGGGGCGAACACGCCCAGGGCTGCCTCACCCAGAGAACACTGCAGCCATACTTCAGGGTCAGGATAGGACGGGTGGGCGTTGTGAGGGAGGAGAGAGAGTATAGCAGGAGAATGGAGGGTGTAAGGTTGTGGGAGTGAGGCCTTGGGGATGCTGGTGACCGATGATCTCTGGAAACCTACAGGTAGTGGAACACCTCCCTTACCTCACCATAACCATTATAAGCTACACTCTACACCGTCCGCACCACACCACAATGCACTCTACACCTTTCATACCACACAGTGATTACCACAACAGTACGATGTACACCATACCATGATCACCACCGCATCACACCCTCCAGTGCTAACGCCTCACCATAAACACCACAGCGTGGCACTACACTGTCTAAACTACACCAAGATCACCAGAACCCCATAACCTACACTGTTCCTACCACACCATACCCACCATCGGCAGAACAGGCTGAGCGCCAGCCACAGGCGGGGCCATTGATGTGATTATCGGTAGCATAGATGAGGACCTTTCAGCTCGTGTTCCCCGGGAAGAGATAAATCCACAATCTTCCTCCCACCGCTATTGTCATGTAATGGCTCCTGGGACCTGGGGACCCAGACACTGGAACCTGGGGACTCCCAGACACTGGGGCCTGGCCTAGGGACACCCATACACAAGGGCCTAGGCACCCAGACACTAGGGTCCTCCCCTCAAGTGCCCTTCATGCACTGGCGCTCCCATCACTCACCAGTACACCCACCCTTCCATAGACCTTTGACTCCAGTTGATTCTCCCAGCCACAGATATCCAGCGTAACCCACATCCTCACCTTCCCAGAGCCAAGTTTGACCCACGCCTTAAGTTCCCAGGTTGTCACGCCTCTGACCAGCCCAGCCCAGTCCTTACCCTCCTCCCCGCTCCCTAGCGTTTCATAACTTACCCTCCTCCCGCGCAAGGCTCTCCTCGTTGCGTTCCCCCCTCACTTATAACCTCAGTGGCCTCACTCATCATCCGGTCCTCTGCCTCCTTCACAACCGTGAGCCACGTACCTGCAACTGTCACCCAGGTATACACATAACAGACGAGCCCTCCTCAGACATTACAGTATGTGCTTATACTGATGGCCATCGCTGACGCTAACACCACAACCTCTCAGCTGACACGTTCCACATCTATGCCAACAGACATCATTAAAACAGACAGAGAGAGAGAGAGAGATGAAACATTAAGCATATAGAGCGCCCAACCACCTACTGTTTCATCATGAATATAACTGTATTCCAACTGATCCATAGTTTAACTTACTCTGAACTTTTAAAACTTTCAGCTCAAACTTCAGTCTTGCGAGCGGTGTCCAATCCACTCAAAAAAAATAATAATAAATAAATAAACACGAGCTACTATAGTGAGGCGTGGTATTTCAAGTGATTCACTACAGTCTGAAGTAAATCGTGGACAAGATAAATATTGTTGGCCTTCTCCATACAGTGTATCCTAGCCATTCCAAATCACACCTTTTGCATGTACAAAAAATCTAAGATAAGGTCTGTGTCCCTTTAGTCTTTCCCTGGTAAAGATTCCATATCTCGAGTCTCCTTTCTAATCAGTGCAGTTTTAGAGGCTTGATCCTGTCCCAGTCAATTTGGGCATTTCACGGCAGTGACACAGCCATTAAAAGGAACTATGATAAACTGTCAGTTCAGCGGGTCTCCGAGTTTATTAAAATCAACTTCCCACATTCGGGTCGGGGGTAAAGGTGAGTGCTCGACAGTGTCCTCACTGGTGTTGCTGTCCTGGATTTAAATGTCCCTAATATCCCGGTCATCACCTTCACAGATCAACAGTTGCTCTGTTGTATTCCCCGAGGGTGAAGTCACTCGCCCTTACGTCTTCATGTGTGACGCTTCTCTCGTGTTACCATCAGTCCCGGTTCAGTCTTGTAACTTAAATCGTCTTGATTTCTCAGTCTTCTCAGATGGTTGGTGGAAATTTCTCCCCGGTAAACTCAGTGCTATTTTCAGCGGTCAGCAGAACGGCTTGGGTCATACAGGTCTTCAATTTTCCATTCTCGTCACTCGATGGGACTGCTGCATTACTGATACGTCAAGCATAAAATGATGCGGGGAGCACTGTACTGTACATCCCAATAAAACCTAGTATAACAGGGAGGCTTGCTTGTTTCCAATGGCAGCCATTTCAAACGAGGTTCAAGGTCTTCGCACAAGTACTCTATTGTGTACTAGTACCAATGCTATACATAAGTATGAGGAACTGAAGAGGAGCAAGCACAGTACCCTGGGGATGCAAGGCACTTAACTAATGACGGAAGTACATTTTGTACGATCAACTATTACTCTTTATCATGTATGTTTACTGGAATATCAAAGACGCAGCATCTAAACATACCGGGTGTTCCTTGTGTATGCTTTTTATGAACTATAACACCAGGATCGTATTTGTCAAAGGCCATGGTAAAGTGTTTTTATATACCATCAGTTTTTTTCGTTTGCCTTTTCTTGTAACGGTGGAACAGCTGTGGAGGATGGGATCGTGCAGCTGCTGTCCTCAAATGTATTATAAGCTGTGGTATCTTCGCACTTCCAAAACCTGTAGCTTTACGACGAAGTCAGTGCCAGTGGCCTGTACCTTGAGTTCATTTAGTGACAGCTGCCTGTAGCTTTATGACGTGAAGTTAGTGGTGGCCTGTAGCTTTATGATGTGAAATCAGTGCCAATGGCCTGCCATTTTATGACATGAAATTCGTGCCAGGGGCCTGCACCTTTAAAGTTAAAACCAGCGGCTTGCAACTTTACGACGCGTAGCACCAACGCCTTGTAGTTTTATTACGTCACGTTCCACTGGCCTGACGTAAGATTAGTGTCACTGGCCTGTAGCTTTGTTTTATCTCTATATATCTGGGTTTCCTCCTTTAGGTCGAGCAGGCATATCATCTTGGAAATTATACCAGTGTCAAGAGTTTTCAAAATGCTGAATGCCCCCTCCTCCCTACCCGCATTTTTTTTTCTTTTTCAAAATAATCACTGAAAACCGAGTCGAAACCCAAAATACATGGCTACGTGAAGACCAGGAAAGCATTCGTATATACAGTGACTGACGTCTTCTGAACCTGAATCAAGACAAGTAGCACCACACACCGCCATATCACTTATTGTGTGTAATTGCCAATTTGTACGTGGAGGGCGTTTTACACCCCTGGACCCCATCTCTCGTTCCTTCCTTACTATCTTACTACTATTCAAACTTCTGTATGCGGTCTGCATTTCCTACGACTTCATGCAGTTAATTCTCTTCACGCCAACTCCAGTATTTCTATACATTTCTTTTTCAAAGTTCCTTGCTTTATTTCATAGCATGTCCTTTGATTCTATCCCTTTATCTATCGAAGAACTGTTCACTGTGTCAACAATCTGACATAAAAACTTAAAAGTTGTCACCAGGTCACCCCTCACTGTTCTCTCTTCCAGAGTAAGCAAAATTAAGGCCTCTATCTCTCCCTAAATTATCCCTCTTAATTCTGGTACCACCTTTGTTGCTCTCCCCTGCAACTTCTCTGATTAGCTCCGCGCTTCTTCAGATGCCGTGATCAAAATCGAGAAGCATATGCTAGTTTTGCCCTACCGCGGGATGTAAACAGATTAAAGAATATTTCCTTATCTATGAACTTGAATGGAAATCTAGGACTTGATAGCAGACAGTTAGTATCCTTAGCTATTCTCCTAAAGAAGGACTCTGGCGACTAGCAATTCTCTCTCACACACAGAATCCTGAAGCTTATTTTCCGGCAAGATGATATTCATATCCAGGCCTTCCATCGCTGTGAACCATCCTCAATGCACTTACTTGGGTTCGACTTCATCATGCATTCATCATACCAGCTTTGGAGTCTGTCTGGGTCCCCTTGTAAGCTAATGCAGTCTTCCTTGCTTTTCACTTCCCTCATGACCTCCGAGTCATCAGCAAACGTATTAAGGTTTGAGTTCTTCTTGTTCACAACGAACAAGAAAAGTGATGGTCCTAGAACAGAACCTTGCGGCACTCCACTAGTGATCTACACCAATTTCGAGAAGGCTTCTCAGAGATGGGTTCTTTGTTCACAAACACACACACACGATTTTGTGAAAGTAGTTTCTGTGAGGAGCATTACAGGCGTTATGTGTAGAATATGCTGCAAATATCGTTGGCGTTATATAAAAAGGCTCACAACTTATTCTCGTTCATGGCATTTAAGTTTTTACTAGATATCCTGGTTTTCATAAACAGGCATTCATGTCCTAACTTACATTACGCATATATACGATGGTTTTGGAGGTTAATTTACGGCATAGCTCGGTCTAGGATCTTTAAGTACAGTGTTGCTCCATAAATCAGTCACAGTTTGAGGCTGTGGTCTGTAGGACTACATATATCCCACAAAATGGCTGGTCAGCTACCCTTAGATAATATGAATTTATCCTGCGAGTGTCTGAAGCTTCTATCTGTTGAGAACAAACATACTAAAACGATGTTTAAAGATCCGAAACACATAAACATTGGGTAAATCAAAAGACTTACGATCATTAATACAGACACGCACGAGAAGTGATATAAGTGAACTAGACAAGGAATCAACATACGAGCGTGGGAGATGGGTTTCCGAGAAGAGCCAGCCGTTGGTACTCATTCGCCTCAACACGCACAATTGTTGCTGTAATTTTGTCAGCTGGTCTGGCCTGGACCGGCTGACCCAGATGGCGCTGTTGACATGGCGGCCCCGACACTCCGCTTCCTTAACCCTAATCTTTTTCAAGTTAGCACTCACACCCCCGTCCTCTTCTCACCCCACCACACACTCGCCCTTATCTTCGCCATA
>JAUUDW010251754.1:449-13963 GCA_032361385.1 Panulirus guttatus | reverse complement strand
CATTCATAACTGAAAACACAACCTTATATTCATCTGAAATATAAATACTAATACAAGAAACTTTTTTCTTTTTAAACTTGACATCAATACTGTAGTTGCTATGCAAATCTGCCTTCCTGCCTTGACACAATTATACTTCAACAATATAAGGGTGACATGGTCATATTTTCTCCAGCTGTTTTGTTAAGTTGTTAATGACATATATGGATAAAGTGTGGAATTATGCAACAACTGGGGATCTAAAACACTGTCACCAAAATCTTTGCCGGTCTGCTGGCTCATCACAGGCTGTCAAATGTACCAGTGTACTAGCATGTTGTAGCCCAATTGTTGAGAAGCATGTGGAAGGAGTCACGTTTTCTAGGACAAAGATGGGTATGCTTGAAGGTATGAGAATCCCAGACATTGTATGGTTATGAGTCTTGGTTCTTGAGTGCAAAAGAGAGGAAGAAGGTGGACATGTTGGAAATTAAATTCCTGAGGATAATGTGTGATGTGAGGTGGGATGGCTATGTGAGGAATGATTGTGTAGGAGCATGGTATTGTTCAAAGAGCAGTCTGACTGAGAGAGCTGACTGATGTGTGCTGAAACAGTTCAGAAGAGTTACATGTCAACAGTCGAGGGAGCAAAGGGAAGGGGTAGACAGAGAAGGGAATGAAGGACAGAGTGAAGGATGCTCTGAGTTATCAAGGCCTGAGAATTCAGGAGGGTGAGATGCAAGCATGGGATGGAATGGATTGGGTTGACTTGGTACTGAATATGGAAGGGTGATATCACCCATATACGGAATAGAATGGATTGGATTGACTTGTTACCATATAGTGAGGGGTGACATACTGTTAACTGGCTGAACCAGGGTATATGAAATGGTCAAAGTAAACCATGAAATAGGAAAGGGGGATTGGCTGTGGACGGGGGGGATTCTAGTTTCAGCACATAATGTATTACAAAGCTAGAGAGTGGGTGTGTGCAATAAGAATGGTTTATTTGCTCCCGATGCTACTTGTTAAGGCAGGAAAAGGAAATGAGTTTTGAAAAACATACTACATATTCAATCCATACAACTAAATCTGCCTATAAAGTGAACTTGATATCTATCACTTTACATCTTGAAATCTTTTTAATTCTCGAAGTACAAATTCCCCATATACTTTTCTTCCTTTGCTTCTTACAATAAAACATCAACAATTAAGTTAAGTATCCATTACAAATTTTCTCTCACACAATGGGAAAAGTTACTGTAGCCAGTCTAGTCCTCTAGCACCTTAACCAAACATTCTAAGCTTTTCAAACATGTTGCATGCAAACATTTCTTCATCCTTTCCCTCAACATCTGTCCAGTCACATCACCCCATTCTGAGTCTCTCATTATACTTCACCTGCTTTATCAATCAAAACTGCTTGAAACATTTCCTTTTGCACAGTCGACCTTCTTTGTGAACAAGTAATCAATCTGCCTAACTTAATAAATCCTCTGTGCAATCTACTTTCTAGACCTAAGACAGATACAGATTCCTTTGTTCTAATATTCAGTTACTATAAGTGTTCCTTTCATCTGCTAAACACTTATCCTTGTAGTAATAGCAGTTAAATCATTCTTACCTCATGTTTTCCTCCCTCTTTTTGCTACCCATGTTAACTTCTTGATGCTTCTTTGGTTTATTACCTTAGAAAAACTAAACTGAATACAGTAATCAATTTTCCACCAAATCAGCTTCTACCTTTTTTCAATATTCCTTTAAAGAATTTATGTCCCTTGTTTCATACCTCTATTTTTCATTTTGATTTCATCATTAATTCCCTATGGATACGGCAATACCTAATACATTAAAAGTCTTTGTGATGACCTGTTTCACTTTCTCACAACATAATCCTGTTCCTCTCATTTTTAGCTCCCTCTTCCTCTTCCCACAAAACTCTCCAACCATGTTCACAATAGAGACCTTAAATTTTTCCCACTTATCTATTTCCCATATTCTGCTTTCAGATTGTTATGCAGCCTTGCATTCAATGACCTGAAGTATAGTTTTGTTACTTTTTTAACCCTGAACTCTTTTCTGCTGATTATACCTTCCACACTGCTCAGTTTACTTCTGTATTGGACAAGGGCAGACTGCAGCTGCTACACAGAACATGGCAATCTGACAGCCCCCACTGACATTTTCCCAAAATTCTCTGGTATTTACCACCCACTTCATGTATCACCCAGTTCTGTAACTTCTTTCATATACCATTTCTCATATTTGATATCACTAAATTAAATCAAGATCATATCCTTAATCCTACTTATGGAAAGATAAAGCATGGTGAATATACAGTCAATTTATGGATGAATATTCAATCTATGGATGAACACACAACTTATGGATGACTTTATCATCATAGAGGTAATTATGTGAAACAGCTTAATTGGTGCAAGATATTGTATTTAGTGTTCAGTTGTAATAGAGGAAAAATCTGAGATGCTGCACATGTAATATCACTCATCAAAAAGATCTAAAGCATCAGTAAAACAGCTCAGCAAGATTTGATGGTCCAAATTCTTAAGTATTATTTGTAATACATGTTTATGTGTGCATATGCATGTGTATGTATATGTATGTATATATGTATATGTTGATATGTATATGTATGTATTGTGTATATATGTGTGTGTATGTATATGTGTGTATATGAGTGGATGGGTCTTTCATTGTCTGTTTCCTGGTGCTACCTCGCTGATGCAGGAAACAGCGATCAAGTATAATAATAAAAAAAATGTATGTATTCTGGGAAACTGAGCCAAGTACTGTAATGTAATAAAAAATTCCATAACTATATCACATGAATAATGATAATCAGCAATCCATTTTCTTTCAAAAATTAATAAAAATTATCCCACATCTAACCTTTAAAACATTTAGTATTATTCTTTGAAAGTTTTCCATTTTCATTACAAATTTACATAAAACATAATATTATCCATTAAAATCTTAGGTTTGTTTGTGAGATTACAACAAATTCACCTACATTTTTTTTTTACAGCATCTCAGGAAATATATACATATCTCTTGTTTGCTTATTCTTTTTCAAACCAAAATACCCTCTAGGCTCACTGTGGTTAATTTCTCTCCACAAGCAATAGGCAGAAATATCAATAGCCTTTCTAAAGGAAAAAATCAGTTCCAAGCTTGTGAAAATCACGTTTTTTAACTAGATATTCACTTGCCCATCACTCATTTGACTGATAAAAAATGCCACAATCACACTTAATCCATGCAAAACATTTGACAATAACATGTCCTAATGGATGGTAGGACAAAACTTAAAAACAGTGCTGTAATCTCCAACTAAAGCTGTACCACTATGCACAATACATGATGTTATGCAACCATGTTCATCCACTAAGGGTGTGTGAGGGGTAAAGTAAGGATTTTAGCTCAAAAACACTTTTCACAAGATCAAATCTGATCTTGAGAAAATCCTTCATTTGCTTTTTCTTTCACCAATTTAGTCATAGCACAGTAGACTAAAGTGGAGGAGGCTTTACTTAGCAAGAAAAAAAACAAAGGAACAGATATCTTCAGTTAATCATTTTCTAAAAATAACCATATAGGAGACCCTTCTCTTGTTAGGGTATTAGCAAGCTAAAATAACAAATGGGGATAAAGACTTTGTACAAATTGTAGAAATCAACTTACCACCCTCTTTATAAGCATCAGTCTTACCCAAAACAGCAATTTAATATGTTAAATTCTGCAAAGATGGTCAAGGTGGACTTTCCTGATGCAACCCATCCATAAATTAGCCCCTAAGAACCAAAAGTTTTTATGTGAAGATTCTCAGAAGACAATAATTGAGATATCTAAGACTTTGGCAAATAACTAATGTGCGCAAAACTTCAAAGTAATTATAATAGCTTTCAAAAGGTAGTACCCATGGATTCTTTGCACCTTTCTAACTGGTTTTGGAACCACAGGCAATTCAGTCAGCACAGAATTATCAACCAAACCTTACCTGAGTAATGGTTTTAATTTTTTCAAAACATTCAAAGAAGATACCATGAATAAAACAGGTACAGTCACCTTTATTGATTCCAACCTAAAATGTATTTTGTTGCACTTGTGAACGGATCTGGAATAGGAAACCTAATAATCAGAAATTTGTGCATGGCTGCCATTGCAACCAAAGTCATCTCTATAATGATGCCCAAATGACCAGATTTGCATGACACTAGCTAGTTTTTACATCACCAGTCTGTCACTACCTACATTATTTGGGACAGATCCTAAGATGCCATGATATTTTCAAGTAGAAAGTTGCAATGAACAAATGTTTCCTGCAGATTAAATGAAATATTGAAAGTGCTCATGACCACATCATAGTGTGATATCATCAACATGTTTGCAAACAAACTCAGAGTACCATCTTATGTCTCACCTCTTTGTGGGTGATTTAAACTTGTTAGTACTTCTTATGCTTCAATATGAGTTAAGGTATGAGACTGTAGAAAAGGCCCCTCATCTTTGTAATCTTATATTCATTTATATTCATTAGAATTTTCAGCAACACTGGAGGTGTCTTGTTTATCACAACTTTGGCTCAGCCTTTCTAGTTGCAGCCAACTCCTACTTTTTATATCAGTTATGAATAACAAAGAATGTATTTTTCTATTTCTTACAGGTATCATTACAGCTCCTATCCACTAACGCACATGCTGCACCAAAATGTTACCTTCTAGACCTACGAGGGCTTCAAAGGTGAACATGCCTAAAGGCCTTTCCATAAACATCCCGAAAGGCCTTTCCATGAACATTCCACATTCCACCAACTTTGATAAATTTCTCTGAACATTACCAAGACATGTCCTGGAAATCTGGATGAAGGAACACAACCTGAAATCTTGAATCCCAAAGCAGTATCTGTTAGTGGTCTTCTACTCTCTCCACACTAAGCTCTATGTTTCTGATCTCTTATGTTATCTTAAACAGCCATGAAAAAACCCATTAGGCTTTTTTCTGTTTGCCTTTCCTTGAATTTCTATATCCTTGGGAAGAAACCAGCTCACTTTCAAAGGTTTAAGTTAAGGTCAAACCTCTCTAATATCTTACAATTCCTAGAGCTTCCAACACCTCTGAGGAGAGTGTGCTTAAATATACCATCTTTTTTCTTTTATGTAAATAAAAAGTAGCCAAAATCAGAAATTAAGGAAGTCCATATTTGATATTTTGTTTTTAAGAACCTATTAAAAGGTTCCTTCCAAACTGATGGAAACCATATATGGATCATTTAAGAATTTGGCCATTACCATTGGAAGGATGGGTTTTACCAAAAGACAGTTCAGCTCACACTTAAAACTGGAAAAATTTGCAATTGAAAATTTATTTTCTCAGAACCAATTTTCATGATTCTTGTACACTACTCTTAAAGATAGCCCTTGTGGTTTGATTGCTGAACCCTTGTATGATTCCTCAACGGTCTCTTGGTTCTCCCACACTCTCTGAGACCTTTTGAGGCAATGCAAAATACCTTCAATGATTGTTGTTCTTTATCCTGGAACTATTGCAGGCTTCCTTTTACTTGTGGTTCCTTGTGATATTTTTTTCATCCTTTCAATAAAACACTGGAATACATGACTGATAAATTATGTTTCCTTGTAGGTCATTGTTATGTATCAACTAAAATGGCCTTTAACTGGGAGCATTTTATGATTTCTCCTTCTTCCCTTGAACAGCTATACTGTGTAATTCTCATCCTTCTTTATCTTCCCCTCTTCTTGTGACCTTTCTACTTCTTAAGAGTCAGGTTAACAAAAACTTGCTGAGCCCTGCCCAATTTCTACTTTTTTTTTTCCATACATATTCACCATTTCCCGAATTAGCAAGGTAGCGTTAAGAACAGAGGACTGAGCCTTAGAGGAAAAATCCGTACTTGGCCCCCTTCTCTGTTCCTTCTTTTGGGAAAGTAAAAACAGGAGGGGAGGATTTCCAGCCCCTCACTCCCTCCCCTTTTAGTCGCCTTTTACGACACGCAGTGAATACTTGGAATGTATTCTTTCTTCCCCATCCCTAGACTCCTGTGGTGTAGTGGTTAGTGTTCCTGACCGTGCCACATTCAGGGTCGAGTGCATAGGTTCAAACCCTGGTTGCAGCAGTTGGTCCACATTCAACTCAGCAGCTCATGTTCTTGTATTACAAATGATCAATAAACCATGTTTCTTAATGGCCTGTTAACAGTTAATGAAAAGGTACACCTATAAATACCTCTCCTTATAGCCTTAACCAGAACTAAGCCCATCCTCACCAGTTTGACAAAAATTAAAGACTTGTGATATAACCATGTAAGCACAATAACATGGACAGAGCACAATGGTATAGCTTTAGTGGATGCTTACAGCAGTGTCTTTAGGCAATCCTGTCACAGTGTTCTTCAAGACACATCATACCTATGCTTTATGCATGTCCACAATAAATATTTGTTGTGGATATTCTAAGAAGCGTTTTTGTTAAAAATCAGTATTGTGTGAAAACATAAACTGTGTAAACATGACAAACAGTCCTCCAAGGATATACTTTATGCTTCCTACTCATAAAGTTTGTTATTCCATATGGTAAACTAATTAGATATGTCATACAGGTAATTACACTTCATACACAGTGTAAAAAAGTAGACATAAAAGAGACTTCAAAATCAGTTTATGTCACTAACTAGTCAATAATTGCAAAATCGAATTTACAGACCTTTTTTCCGAGCAATTTTCAGAAACTTGCCAGGTTTGAATTAGGTATCAGTCCAAAGATCTGGTGTAGGTTCAAATCCACAGCAAATGGTGGGGTCCTCATTTTGCCAATGCTTCCTATGCCTTGCAGTAGAATTCAAATACAGTTTAAATGTTTTGTAAAAGCTTTATTACTTTAGTAAATATATATCTTTCTCTAAACATAATACTGAGTTGGGTTTCATTTCATTTTCTTACATGGGTGATTTAAATAAGTTAAATAAATGTAAACATAAACATTATCTAAAGTTTCCCCTATCTAGATTATGTTTATAACAAAACACTGACATAAATCACACTATAAACAGTAAGAATGGATCAGAACACTTGAGTCTTTGGTAAAATTCTAAGGCTCATTTTGAAAAGTTCCATAAATGAGTCATACAGATCATCTGAGACTCAGCAGTGATGATTTCATCAACAATATGGAACCACTATACCTAGCAGCTACCCTAGTTCACATAACACTATAGACACTATGTGAAATAGAGTGATTCAATGCTCTGGCTTTTCAGATTTTGTGGAATATAAAAATATGTATGAGTTTAAAGGTCAATGTTGTGTGTAAAATTCAAAACATAACTTCATAAGTATTTTTTCCAACATTGCTTTCAAGAGTAACATAAATATTCAAATATTTTTCAAACCTTAAGATTCTCCTTTTAAGGTGATGTAATTGTAATGATTATAATCATAAATGATCATAAATTCCTGTGATGAGTGTACACCAGAGCCTGGAATCTCCCTCTCAACTGGTAGGCCTTACCATACTAGGGAGGGACCAAAAGCGTATTAAGTAGTATTGTAGCCTTTAAGAATGTAGATTCATATTTTAATGAAGCTACAGAACATCATAACCAAAGACTTCTAATTCATCCTATAGCATGATAATTGTACAAACTTATATTGCACATGTTGATCACAGAGAAACATGACAATATCATCTACTTAAAGCCTTTGGGCAAAGATCTTGTAATGGAATTTTGCTTGGGATATTTCAAAGAAATTATCTAATTCAGTAAAACTCTATAAATCATTACTGATAAAAGAATCTCATATTTGTCATTCACAGTTGGATCATCATCATAATCAAATGCGGTTAGATCTTTATGAGCTTATGAATAATGATCTGATGGAGTATAAGGGTTATAAGCAGTTAACAGTAACTTTTGAACACTTTAGCACTCCTTAATGTCACAGTAGCAAACCAGCACTAGCAAAACATGCATATAATCTTACACTTTTGATGCTAATTCAGTCTTCAAAAGCCCCCTACAGCATCAAGAATTCTCAGTTATATTCAAATGAAGGCAATACCAGCTTTACTATATAACAGTTCAGGTAATAGATGAAATCTCAGTACATTAGTACAGATGCATGGACTGATGACTAATACACATATATAGAAATGACCAAACTGGCATGATAAGTTACTCTGAATTCATATGGTTAGCCAAAACTGGCACTAATTCGTAAGTTATTCTGTCCTTAAATCATTTCATAAGCAAACTCCAATAGTGAGAAATCCTGAACATTTCAAAGAAGTATAAAAGAGTAAACAACACACTACCAATATTACAAATATTGTTTATTCAATAAATTAAGCTATCTGGAGACAAAAACTAGGCAAAAACTGTCGTATCTAATGAAAACACTCATAACATAGAGTCAGGTGCTCAAATGAATTACTATATTCCACTAAAAAAATTACAGCTACCTTTTCATTTACAAAATAATGTACAGTGCTATGTATAATGTTCAACTGACAAATTGCAGAGTACCATGCCCACACTTAAAACAAATACAACCTGAGCTAAACTCCATTATAACATGGTTACTATAAAGTTTACAATATCGCTTGTAAGACATAATTATTAGTACACATTGTATGTGACCAGTGACTCTGCCTCTTCTATACATAGCAAAAGTCCAAGTTGTAACTACAAATGCGATGTCACTGTCAAGTTTAAAGTTCCTTAACAGCTCAAATAACCAAAGTGCTAAGGCCAATATTAAGGAAATACACTCAAGTAAAAGTATATACACCTGTCATTTTACTAGCCAGTACATTTCATTTCTATTTTCACATTACTTTCACCCTTAAACTACAGTTATTAAAATGTATACACTGTTTTTGCCAAGGATACTGTGATGTCCTTTGATATCAAGAATGTAAACAAGTGTGAAAGTAATACAAAAATACATAAAGCATTTCAGCTGGCAATAATTTCAAGAGTGATTCCCTTAAGTGTGACCTCTGAATATATGCAAATTACTCATTTCACTGAATTCATAGTCAATGCACTCAAAATGGCAAGACACTATAGAGGTATACCAACTTCTTCCTTAATTCCATGCTGATGTGTTAGTGAGACCATTACAAAGGTAAGAACCTCATAATCTCTTTCTACTGTTCTCAATTTGTTTGCCTTTTTCTAATGTTTTATAATTCATCTAATACATTAGAAAAAACTTTATAATTTGCATGATGTCCCTATGTCCTATTCAGACTTCCAGACATAAGTTTTCTGACTTAAATATGTTATGGAGGATTTCACCTTCACAAGTTTTTTCTTAAATGTGTTACATTAAATTGCTTTTAATGCTAACATCTCATACTCATGTGGCTAGGACGTGGAGAATGAGATGAACCACGTGACAACATCACTCCCTCACTTGCTGAAGCTGCCCGGACGGGAAAAGATGTAGTCCGCTTGGCAGAACTGCAAGAAATTAAAAAAGTTACTAAAATCATATATTTGCTGTTTTGTGAAGGGCAATGCCATTAGAAATATATGTCTAGAAAAATGCATCAACTGGTACATTGTATGTAATTAAAAGGTTATGCTCATCAACTACAATCAAATGTTTATACAAACTTTGTTTTATGCAGTCTATTTAAGGCAACTGCCATAAACAAGCAAAATGCTCTGCTCTTTAAAGCCAATCTTATACTACAGGTACGCCAAGTATATGACAAATAAACAATTATCAAAATTTTTGAAGCTAATGCTGGAGTGAATTGTCCTATCTTCAAAACTATCAATTGAACCCAAAAACATATTTTGCTGCATTAATACATGCTTTGCAAAACCTTGCAGGTATTAATAATCTTTGCTGAATAAAAGAAAAACCACATACAAATTTAGTTAAATGATATATAGTTTATTGTTTAAATTTCTAGATGCATATTTGTAATTTATAAGATGAAAATTTATGCATATGAGAGTGCCAAGGAGTTATACATACCCTGTAATTCACTTTTGAAGTAAAAAAATAGAGTGAATTTTAAGTTGATTTTATTATTGTATTTAGGTAGTTGCAGGAGTTTTTTCAAAACATCTTTATTATAGTTTTATGAACTGGTTGGTGCATTTTTTAAGGCAGGATATACAATGTATGATTTAAGAGAGTGCCATAAGGACAGATTTGTAAAGAAAGGCTAGGATGATCAGAACATGCAAATAACAACATTTAATTACTCATAAGTAGTATTAACAAATTTGACCAAGAGATGATAATTACAGTTCTCACCTTCCCTGTAACACAGAAAAAACTAGCTGTAATTATGACACCACTAGATCAAAATTTGCTAAACAAGAAAAACAAAAGTATTAAGCAAGCAGTAGGTGCAACCCAATAATCATAATGGCCTAAAAACACACGAACATAACAAAGCACTGTGCAGTCTAGACAACAAAATTGTTGAACCCTGCACATACTGCTAATCTTATCAGCTGCCATATCATTCTTTGCGATTCGAAGACACTTTTTGGGCTGCCCAGTATCTGCAAGAAATCATTTGAACTGAATCCAATAATGGTTCAAATTAACTTCATGAATGACACCTGAAAACTAAAACTGTTCACAGTTTTCTTAGTCATATGCTTTGGAAAGACTAGATAAATCACCATGATTTGTTGTTGGTATGAAGATTATGTGAGTCATTTATCACAGAGAAAACCATTAATAAAGTGTATAATGGTTTATGGTTGATGCAAAGTGATTGTGGAGCATTTTCCTTGTGTTGATACTACATATTGCAGCAGTTATGCTTCTATCAATTTGTCTATTGCTTTTCACTGACTTTTACTCTGTTCCCTTTCAAATAGGGTTGATCAGGTGCATACAGCCTCTAACTTTACTCATACCCACCCTTGACCCATGTCAAGTGTGCTATATGGAAACATTTATTTCCACACTAATATATGCAACCCTTACTTTTCCACTTTGTGGACTCAGCTGATTCATTACATGCAACTAAAGTCTCCTTTCACATTTCCATCCCTTCACACTCATGAAAGTCAGCGTTCCTGATTGTAATGCATTCACGGGCCACCCAGGGTCGAGTGCATAGGTTCGAATCCTGGTTGCAGCAGTTGGTCCGCACTCAACCCAGCTGTTCATCCACCTCTAGCAGTTGGTCAATAAAATGGGTACCTGGCTTAAGCTAGGGTATATATACAGTATGTATATATAACGTTAATGGGATGGCCTTGATTAGGGCCTCAGTTGCCTGTGCCGTCTCAGCTAACATAAAAACAAAAAAAATAATTCATCGGCATCCTCTATCTCATACATCATAAGACTTGATCAGTTCTGTAACTAGTTCCATCCATCCCCATCTGCAGCCTACCTCCTCTCCTTAAATCTTGTATCAATAGATTTCACTACATATCTTCTTGTTTAAATCATCGTATTTTATACATTCTGTATCTTAAAAATTTTCATTTCTGTGCCTTTCTAATAATTTCTCTACACCAACTCTCCTTTTCATAACTTCTTCTTTACTCTTGCTTGCTCAGTCCCAACAAAAATAAGTTAGTCATCAGCTATTTTGGTCTTATAAGTTTCTAAACCCTCATAAACTTCTTTTTCACAACCACATGTCAGAGATGAGATATATGTTCCACTGTGTAGGCTTCTTATGGAGTTTACATTTCAAATGTTTCCATTCACCATACTTCTCATTGCACTTCAATGAAAAATTTTGCTCTCAACATCAGTTTTCCCATGACCAACTTTATTGCACTTCTCTCCCAAGTACTTAAACTCAATGACATTATCATATTCATTATCATCTAAAAGACAGCCCACCACATTCAAAAGTCAAAACCAAATTTATTCTTGCATGTACTTTCAGCATTCTCCTCCAACTTACATCATCAAAGTGACTTACTGTGTTCTCTAACTATGATTTAACTATCAAAGCATCAACTGAATGCAACAAATGTATCAAGTTCCACTTTGTTCCATAATAATCCATCAATGAACCATCATCACTCCACTTTAAATTCCTCTCACATAATACTCCAATTATACAACCATTACAAATCTAGTGATATTACACGGTCTTGAAAGGCTCCCACAGTTATTTAGGATATCTCTCTTGTCACTTTCTGCTCTCTGACACATGCCCAATTCCATTGTTAAAACTAACAAAATTCATAAGTCTTCTATGAACACCATATAAAGTTAGAATTAGAACTGCCCACAGTACTTTCATAATAACATTATCATTTGTCTTTTCATCCTCAAACAGCATGAGGACATAACATTGGCACTCCACAGCAGGATGGAATTAGCATGCTGATGCCTCTCTTACCCCCTTCTTTCAACAAAGCACCCAAAGAGTACTCTTTATGCATATAAGAAGTTATCTGTGCCTACTAACAAGCACATGATGGCATTACCAAATTCCTTCTGCTTGTAGTTACACCACAAGTGAAAAGTTATCTTCAGCAAGGCTGTACCATTGAAGTACAATTCCATTACAATACTTCTCACACCAAAGGAGTCATCTATTGCCCTGCTACTGATTGTAACACAATCTTAATGCTAAATTAACCACCAGAGGAGTGGTCCTGGGGTTATATAAATACAAGACAGAAAAGAGTGATGGAAGTGAAAAGTGTAAAAGAGTGATGGAAGTGAACAGTGTCAAAAAGTGTCTGAGACAGTGGATAGTGCATAGAGCTGCTGGTACTTATCTGAGGGATCATGATCAATTTATAGTGTGAGAATGGCTATCTAGACACCAGTGGGTAGTGGTTAGAGCTGCTGGTACTTATCTGAGGGATCATGATCAATTTATGGTGTGAGAATGGCTATCTAGACACCAGTGTCACAGAATGACTGAAATCTCTAAGTCTATTTTTCACATGCAGCCACTGTCAAGGTCATCACATTCAAAAGTCAAAGCAGTCTCATCTTCAAAGACACCCCACAAACCCAACCTTATTGAGCCTTATCACTAATCTGAAACATCTTAAACCAATTTGGACTAACACTGCTAGTACAATCACATGTCACTGTGGTCTCTAAGAAGACTGATGTACCCATCACCAAACACAGATCAAATAAAGCTGGTGTTGCTGACATCACCGAAGTTTGGCAAACTGTTCTCAGAATATACTTTACTGAGGCTTATGAACTATTCCATCATCTATGCACCAATGGACAACGTGGGGACACAGTGCCATTCTGTCATACTTAATTACATTTGCCTTACCTCAGTAAATATTCCTGAGGATGTGGAAGTATGTAGGTTAATGCAGTGGTGGACACTCACTCCCAGTGAAATATTTCCATTACACTGTATTTATAGTGTGCTGTATCATCCATCACACTAACCTTACATGACACACATGTGAACCATCTCATTTATGGCTAATGTAACCTCAGATTCAGTACCCTTGTGCCAAGATGATGTTGAGTGGATATGTTTATGAAAAAGAAACTATGGAAATGCAGGAA
>JAUUDW010251643.1:0-10627 GCA_032361385.1 Panulirus guttatus | reverse complement strand
CCTCCCCCAATAAACCCCCCCCTCGCACCCCTCCAACGCCATCACCCTCCCACCCAGCGACCCCCACTGGCCTCATAAACCAGCGGACACTCTCCCAGCACCGCTTCTCAAGTGTAAATGTGTCGTGATTAATGTCAACGCGGGTGTTAAGGACGTCATCAAGTCGGTACCATGAGTGTTTGTGGCTGCGGGAGTATGTGGTGGGCGGGGTGCTAGTCATACACACACACACACACACACATACACACGTAAAGAAATTTCAAGAGATCAGGACCCACGAGTGTAAAACTCCTTTCCAAAGTTGTACAGAAAAGTGATTGTAAGGATGTATCCACACACAAATACACGCATTTCTGCTCTGTTATCGATTTCCAGGAAAGGATCACAGCATTCCATTATCTTCATCTTGAGTGACAGATAGCGTTTATCTCAAGTGATAGTATCTATCTCAAGTGATAGTTAGTCCATCTCAAGTGATAAGCAGTCTCTCAAGTGACAGATAGTTTCTTTCAAGTGATAGTCTACCTCAAGTGATCGTGTCTATTTCAAGTGAGTGTTTATCTCAAGTGACTGATAAGTGTCTATTGCAAGTTATGAATAGTTTATCACAGGTGATAGATAATGTCTATTTTAAGTTACAGATTGTTTATCTCAAATGATAGTGTCTATCTCAAGTGGTAGTGTCTATATCAAGTTATAGGTAGTTTATCTAAGGCGATAGATAGTGTCTATTTCAAGTGACATATGGTACAGCGTAAGGTCGTTCACCAACTTCTAATAGCACAAATTTGTGCCTGGAAAAGAAAAACTTTAGCATGAATTGTATCTTAAGATTTTGTAAATATTCATATTCCTTTGCCAGAGGCAAATGTCCATGTAGTATTAAATCAGCTGTAATCACCACTGTGAAAACAACAGTTTACGTGAGGAGAGATAGAGATAACAGTGTACAGTGCACAAGCCGGCCTTTACATCCGAGAAGACAGCCGGCCTTTACACACGAGAAGATAACGCAGCGTGAGATTTTCAGAGATAGATATGCATGGATTCTACTTCTTAAAAAGAGTTGGGTGTTCTAGCGAAGAGAAATGAAACACGGGCGTGGATAGAGATCGAGGAATTCTGGTTGAAAGTTGTTAGTTAGGGATTGCGGTCGCTTGTGGGCAGCGCACTGGAGGACAAGACTAAGTGGAATCAGCGAGTGCAGAGCCAGGGGGTCAGACAGACTTAGAATCACTGACTGTCCTGCACTTGAGAGGAGGACCCAGCTGTCTACGAGTGCCGTACACACTCCCTAGTTTCTCAAGTACATCTGCCTTCGTTCAAACGCACCATGTCTTCGGTCTCTACAACTCGCCTCAACTTTACACGAAAGGAAACGACCATCTCGGTGGAACCGTATGTATATGAGAACGTATTTACCAGCGATGCCGCTAGGTGTCCTTAAGGCGGTGGAAATCCAATACAAATAAACTATGAAAACACGTTAAACGGACTCGGGCGTTTTAGTACCGTACAAGAAATGTACGTCGGAAAGACGTACAAATAGGCACTTGCTTACGTAGCATAGAGGGGAGCTTACGTAGCATAGAGGGGAGATTATCAGAGCGACGTCTGTCTGCCGTCAGTAATCTTCGTTCTGTAGTGACGATCATAAAGACAAATATCGTCAGTGCCGAGGAAGAATAACGAGGCAAGACAGTGTCATCCTCCGTGTCCGGGGGATTAAGACGTCACGTCTGGATTTCGTTCTTGGGTTTCGCCCGGAGGCTCGAGCTAAATCCTCCCGCCATTCCTGCAGTGCAGCAGCAGCAGCCTGGCCACCTTGTCGGATCGTCTCAGGTTCGGTCGGGTCCTTCCGCTTCCTGCTGGTGGGTCGGTTTGCTTTCGGTGTCGAGTCGTTGTCATGCCATCCATCCGTCAGGTCGATTTTCTCCTTGACCGTTCTCCTTCAAATTCCTCAGAGTCCTCTTGCATTACGTACCTTAAGTGTTCACCCTCACCACACTTTCTTTCTTAGCCTTTGCTCGTTTGGGTTCCATTCATTTTTTCGGATTCTGAATGCATTCACCTCCTGCCGTTCCTCTAACCTACTGTTAGCTGCCCTCACGTTCTAACACCATGTCTCTCGTCTCATCTTATGCTGCCTGGCTTTCCATCGTGTCCTCTACTTCGTCTCTTTTTTAATCACTTGTGGGTTCTCGTCACCCATCGGTTCTTCTCTCCACCCGTCGGATTCCTTCGGCTCCTTTTCGATTCACTTTCCACAGAGTTTCCTTGCCTCCCACCGGTTTATCTCATTGTCCGTTGCATCTTCTCGTCACAGATCGGGACACACCATTTTCGCTCGGGGTCTTCTTGCGTCTTTAATGATTCTATTCGTCTTCTGTAGGGTCCACCTGTCTGATCATCTGGTCTCCTGTTGGGGTCTCTCCTTTTCCATTTGGTCTTCTTGCATAGTACAGGTCGTCTCGTCTTTTTCTTTTCTTGTTTTCGAGTCTTTTTGCCACTTGTTGGGGGTCTTCTCTCTGTCTTTCAGGTTTTCGCCAGGTCTCCTGGTCTGGTGTTGTAACCTCAGGGCACCAGTTGGGTCCTGGCAGATTTGTCGTCAGAGTTCGGGGTCTCGTGAAGCCCTTAGACTTCCAGGAGCCGAAGATCGGACGACGACTATCGAAAAGTTGTTGCTATTTCGTCCAGACAACCTTTGTTAGTTGGAGGATTCCTTACAGCACCTGCTTTGTTCACAACACTCGTAGTAAAGCTGTCGCTGTATTAGTGATTTTTTCTTATGGAAACAACTGCACGAGTGATGACAACACAATGGAGCATTGCGTGTTGTGCAGTTGCCAACATCACTGGTGCGTTACGTAATACTGTAACAATTACTTGTCACAGAAGCAAGCAGTGAGATTTTGTAAGTAAGACAAAGTGGGGTATTTTTTTCTCCAGAGATAAACGGAGGGATTCTGCCAGTGAGACAAACGAGGAGATTTTGTCATTAATCTAAAACAGGTTTCAAACGCCAGTGATCTGACACAGGATCATCGAAGCTCAGGACTGCGACATTTCCTCAATGAAGGCCTTTGAAACCTTTATTCTCCTTTAACATCTTTTGGCATCTATTTCGAAATGAGACTCTGGTTCTGTCAAACAAGACCTCTCCATGAAGCCAACGTCGACTGGTAAGGAAATCAGTTACCAACAGGCTAAGACAATTTATGTACCTATTTAGCAAGGGCGTTCATAGATTGTCCGTGTTAGTCCCGATGGCTTGAAGCTGGTATTAAGTGGACGTTGTTTGGAAATGAAGGGCTGCAGAAGGTTAAAGACAGGAACATTCACGGCTCTTGAGGTTTCAGTAATATTTTTGTATCATCTTGTGTCCAATAAGATCTTTCAGAAGTTTAATATCTAATGAGGAAATCTTATTCTCTCTTAGTATCATACAGTAGGTTGAAGGATGACATTGTATTGTATCATGATACAATAGGTTGTAGTATGACACTATAAACTGTGATACTGTAAGTTGTGGTATGTTATATTATTTTGTGGTGTGGTACAGTAAGTTGTCCTCGATGCCTTCAGTTTGCTGCTTTATATAATCATATCATCGGTTTCCTTTTACTTCTTCTTCTAGGTGTGAAAGTAAAGTTCTTTCAACCTCTCATGATAGTTGAAATGTTCCAGCCAGCATGTACTGCTTGTAAAGAGTTTCTGAATTCTCTCTAGTTTGTATCCACTAGTTTGACTAGTGACCATACAAAAGAGTAGCGTGCAATTTTGCTTCCTATGTTTACAAAAAAGAGTTTTTATCATTAACGTTTTGTTTCTCATTGTGAAAGTTCTTATTCTTATATCATTCATTACCTGGCTTGAAGGTATTTGCCAACAAGTTTCTTACTTACAGTAGCATGTCTTAGATCTCCGATGTCTTCTTCACCTTTTATCTATTTCTCCCTGTAATGCTTATGTATGAAGCCGTTGATTTTTCGCTTAATAGTTCTCTGATTTGCTGGATTTTCCATTCATCAGATTCCATCAGGTTCTCCTCTGCCCAACGTGTAAGTCTTTTCCTTTCAGTGTTTCTAATGTATTCTTCTGATCTCAGCTTTTCACTCCCTCTCGTGTCAATTGCGTACCTCCCTCTCTTGGTCTGTAATCATTATTACGAATAGCACTGAAGCTAATACAGTTCCTTGTGGTACTCCCAATAGCATTTCTTCTGCAAGTATGGTTCCGTACGACATTACTTAAGAATCTCTTAATCCATGTTCCCTGTCTCTTCTAGTATTTTGTCTCTCCTTTTTTTTTTTTTCCCTGATAAAACTCTATAGTTTGCTTTACAATATGCTTTAGCAAAGTGTAGAACAACAAGCGTCTCTTTTCCTGCGGGTGAGTTTCACATGTGTCACCGTAGTGAACCAATAGTTGCATGTGTGTACTTCAACCTGATATAATAAATCCGTGCTTACCATCGCGTATGAAATTATTGCAAATCATATGTTTAAGACTGTGTGTTTTCTTCATCAGTCCATCGTAGACTGATTTCAAGTAAAGTTAGGATAATTGTTTTGTATTGCGTTGGTATAAGCCTAGCAGCTCTATGTACATATGTATACGTCTGCAGTACTGGATCAGAGGTTTTGTTCTCTTTGTTTTATTGAGGAAAATAGCTGGGTTCCCCCGCAATCAGGTCCTGAGTTCTCTTTCAGCTGATCACTTGCTTCAATTATGCCCCATTTTTGTCGTATCATTACCTGGAAGGGAGTGGGTGCTCATCATGCTTCTCTCTCTTCCATTTTGTGCTGAACAAACAAGTAAAACAGTAATACAGTATGACACAGTAGCTGGCGTATGATACAATGAGCTGCATTATGATACAATTCGCTGTGACAGAATGCAAGGAATTGCATTGAGACACAGTAGGTCCTGGTATTATGCAATAGGCTATAGTATCATAGGGCAGGTTGAGAGGGGAAGAAAAAATATTTCATATGATAAAGATACGGTAGAAGAAGTAATGACATGCAACAGGTTGTTGTATGATACAGTGGTTTATGGAAGAATACAGTAGGTTGACATTCTTAGCGTCGCTTTTATTGCTGTCTCGGCGTTAAAAGGCCCAGTTTTCCATTCTTTTTTGTCTTCGTTGTATTCATATATGGAAATAAGACTTCGGGAATCTACTCCATGGTTTGTATTACTTCCTCTTCATTTCGTCTCTGTTCATTTGTACGTGACTCCATAATGTCCATGTCAGAGCTGCTCATTTTCTCATTCCACCATATTTTTGCTTATTGCGTTTCTTTCCATGTTCTTCGCCTCTCCTCTTTCATTCATCTGTTCTTTTCTATCTCACAGTATCTTGCTCTTGTTTGTACGGCATTGATGATCTAATCATTTGTCCTATTCCCTTGTAAAACAACGTTGTTTTAGCTTTTTAAATTACTGCCGTTGAGGACCTCAAATCCACTTTGTACCTACCATCAGATATGTTAACCCTGTTCCATTCGATTAGAGCTTCGACAAGCTACACAGTTCGCTTGTTTTCGACCCCCTATACCGTCGTTCTGTTCGTCTTGAGCTATTTCTGTTACGTAATTCTCGAGTCATTTCCATGATCTGAGATGTTTGTTGTGATAACTTCGGCGCTTGTGGCATCATTTGTTAAGAAAAGAATAAAGGAGGTCGAGTGTGTTATTGTTCCTTGCTAGTTTGTGGATGACTTGACTTAGGTTGAATGTCCCGCATGAAATATGTTAATTGTTTCAACAGTTCTCTTTCATCTGCTGATACACTGTGTGATGTTTGAGATTCATAAGTGCCCCAATAATCTGTTCCTTTCTCTTCTTTATTTCTTTTCACTCGATGCAAATTAAGACTGAAGTCAACTGCTCAAATTATGGTTAGTTCAAGTATGTCTGTATTTCTCGGTAACTCTTCATTTGTTAGTTACTGAATTCTTCCACCGTAGTCTCTAGTGATCTGTGCGTTACTCTGCTAATTGTATATACGAGTATAGCTAGTATGCTAACGGCTATTCATTCGCATTTTCTATGGTTTCATTTTCTTTGCCTGAGTTCCTTCTAACTTGCTGCTTTACATAAACTGGTGCACCATCTTGTCTAGTTTCACCTCTGTTGTCTCTGAAGGTCTCATAGCCCTCCGAGTCTGACTCACTCTTAATTTCTCTCATTCAGACAAGTTTTTCCCGTCAGACTGATAAATATTATGCACCACATTTTTTCTTACTTGTATCCTGATTAAGATCGTCGTTAGTTTTTCGTCCCGATTTCTCAGTTATCAATCCGTATATATGAATGTGCCATGTTGTCCTATGAGAGAGAGAGAGAGAGAGAGAGAGAGAGAGAGAGAGAGAGGGAGAAAGTAAGTAAGAAGAAAGCAGTAGTCAGAAACGATGGTGTAAACAAGCAAGGTCAGCTCCACCACAGGGTTGGCGACAGGCGAGGCTGGGGCGCCAGCTTTTGATTTAATCTCGGGCGAAAATGGTGTTCGTCGAGGAGGTATACAGGGAGTGGTGTAGGTGAGAGAGGTACACAAGGGAGTGGTTCAATTGACAGGGGTACGCAGGGAGTGGTGTAGGTGACAGAGGCATACAAGGAGTGGTGAAAGTAAGTGACAGAGTTACACAGGGAGTGGAATGGGTGGCAGAGTGTTATACAGGGAGTGGTATAGGTGACAGGTGCACGGGGAGTGGTGTAGGTGACAGAGTGGTATACAGGGAGTGGTGTAGGTGACAGAGGTGCACAAAGAGTGGTGAAGGTGACAGAAAGGTACACTGCGTGTGTGTGTATGGTCTTGGTTGTACAGTGGGTGGTGATCACGGTTCACACTCCGGGCTACTGGAGGAATGTCTTGCCAAGAAGCTAATCTAAAGCAGGAGTGTCGCTCGCTCTTGACTACTCCTGATGTCATGGAATGTGGCTACACCTACTATCATCGCCCCTTCCTTCTCTTCTCTCTATCCTGTCCCCCTCATCTTTAGCTATATTCCTATCTTAGACGAGTTACTTTATTTATTATCACCATTGATAATGCGCCATCTTATGCGTTTAATGATATCTTAGGAAGCAGTTGCAAAGGTGTTGATAAAATTTTGTTTACCGTAATGTACGGTGGTGCTCGATAGTGTCAGACATGTTCAGGTTATTATAAGTAAGCCCAATATACTCTCGCTGCTTCAGTCACTCCTTCCTATGGCGGTTTACAGTGTGTGTGTGTATGTGTGGGTGCGGGAGGTGATCGAGAATATAGCGCTGGGGCATCAGAGACTATTCGAAAAGTGGCACAACTGCCGTTGATCCCTGTGGAGTGATACACCCTGACCTTGTTGCTGTCCTTAATACTTAGAAGTTTTACTCACGGTTAAGTGACGTGTAGGTGTGGTCTTTGTGTTTTTATGTTGCCTCTGTGGATATATCAGGTCAAGGCAAAGCCAGGCTCTTATCTGCAGGCGCATCTTTGGTAGCAGCAAATAACAGGCTCGTATGGACGGACGTATCTCATTAATAAAAGACGATTGACTGGTACCGACGGACTTATGTCGATAATTAAAGGTAATGGCTTCATTCGGACGGACGTATGCTTGTAAGCACAGATAATAGGCTCGTAAGGACGGATGCATCCTGGTAATTACGGGTAATAGGCTCGTAAAGGGAGACATATCTCAGAAATAAAAGACAGTAGGCTCTTACGGACGGATATATCTCGGAAACAAAAGACAATAAGCTCGCAGGGACGGACGTAACCCGATAACAAGAGAAAGCAGTTTCAAAGGGATGTTCGTATCCAGGCAATAAAAGATACTAAGCTCTAATTCGTTGACACATCATCCAGTAAACTCCAGTACTCTTGCTGTTCAATGAATTTCACGTACTGTGAGAGCATAACTCTGTAGTTCCGTATTTCATTACGCCCCGCAGTTGTTGCAACCAAATAATTCCATACTGCTTTATATGTCATTAAGCATTTCTCCCAATAATGTCAAAAAACTGACAATTAATGAAAATATACAGATATTGAAAGCACGTCCACTAGCTCAGCAGTCTGTAGATGACTTGCATTGCCTATCGTGATTGGCTAGTTTTATGTGACATTGGCGTTCAAATGAAGCCTGACGTCACATAAAAGCCAGCCAGTCACGATGGCCGTTACAGTTCATGTGCAGAAGTTGGGCTTCGTCTCCTACAGGAGTGGCGCTGGAGGCTTCACGAACTTAAAAGATTTATCATCACTGCTTCGGAACTCGGGTTCGAGTCAGTGTGAAAACGCCCAACGCCAGGCCTCGCTTCCTCGTCCTCTCAGTCTGTGGTTTCAGATCTTCCTAAATCGTCCCACAAGAGAGAAACCAACAACAAAAATTCTCCTGTTTTCAGGTTTCTACTTTATATTCCAACAAACTCACAACGTAAAAAAAAGAAAGAGAGAAAAAGTAAACGTTCCTTCGTCTGCGATGATGACTTCCCCAGTTCCAGTGGCCTGGGGTGACGGGGGTCGAGCCTCTCAAAGAACTGGGGAACTGCGCCGCCGCGGCACTGGGTCACAGCACCGCTAGGATCGCACCGAGAAAGAAAATCATTACGTCTTGTATCCTCGAGGCGTCTCAGCAGCGGGTCAGTGTGTCTTAATCTTACGCAACGGGATGAAGGCGTCGTGCCCGCTTCATTACGTCTCCCAGTATTACCTGTCACGTTCATCACGACGGCCGTAGACAGACAGTACTGTCCATCCCTCTGTGGCTTTATTGACGCGCCTTCGTTCTTGTCGACGATACGTCTTTTTTAGAGTCGCACGTCCAAGGGTTTCTTTCAAGAGTGTCATCAGCATTGTTTGGTCGGGGCCATAACACGTGACCCGCCCGTGTTACACTTTGTTGCTCATGTCACAGGCAATATCAATAAAGATTCCCCCGTCCTCCTTGTTGGATTATCTTCGTTTTGGTTCCATTAACGTCGCCCTCTACCATAGTGTGATCCTCCTCAAGCGGCTCGTTGCTTAGATAGAGTGGGTGGATTACTCCCGTTGCTGTTGTGACCATAAATCTCTTCGTCCTTGTCAGGTGGACGTTGATAGTGGTCGGGGATGTGGAGGGTAATGGTGCTGGCATCAGCATTTTACGTTCCAAGTGATCACCGTCGGGGTTTAGTCCAAATGATCTCAGTCGGGGGTTTGCAGTCAAAGTTATCACAGTCGGTGGTTTACAGTCCAAGTTATCACAGTCGGTGGTTTACAGTCCAAGTTATCACAGTCGGGGGTCTACAGTCCAAGTGATCACAGTCGTGGTTTGCAGTCCAAGTGATCACGTTCGTGGTTTACAGTCCAAGGTATCACAGTCGGGGGTTTACAGACCAAGTGATCACAGTCGAGGTTTACAGTACAATTTATCACAGTCGTGGTTTATCCTCCAAGTTATCACAGTCATTGTTAGCAATCAGAATCAATACAGTCATGATTTACAATCCTAGTTATCACCATCATGGTTTACAGTCCATAAATTCATAGTTATGGTTTACAGTCCAATATCATATTCGTGGTTTACAGCCCAAGTTATCACAGTCGTTGTTTAAAGTCAAACCATCACAGTCATGGTTTACAGTCCAAGTTATCACTATCATGGTTTACAGTCCATGGAATCATCATCATGGTTTATAGTCCATTTTATTACCATCACAGTTTACAGTCCATGTTATTACTATTACAGATTACAGATCAAGTAATCACGTTAACAGCTTACAGTTCAAGTTATCACCATTATAGTTTACAGATCAAGTTATCACCTTTCCAATCTACAGTCCAAGTTGTCACCATTACAGTATACAGTCCGAGTTATCACTATTACAGTTTGCAGTCCAAGTTATCACCATTTCAATCTACTGTCCGAGTTATCACTATTACAGTTTAAAGTCCAAGTTATCACCATTACAGTTTACAGCCCAAGTTATCACCATTAGTTTACAATCCACGTTATCACCATTACAGTTTACAGTCCAATTTATCACCATTACAGTTTACAGTCCAAGTTATCACCGCTACAATTTACAGTTCAAGTTATCACCATTACAGTTTTACAGTCCAAGTTATCACCATTACAATTTTACAGTCCAAGTTATCACCATTACACTTTACAGTCAAGTTATCACCGCTACAGTTTACAGTCCAAGTTATCACCGCTACAATTTACAGTCCAAGTTATCACATTACAATTTTACAGCCCAAGTTGTCACCATTGCAGTTTACAGTCCAAGTTATCACCATTATAGTTTACAGTCCAAGTTATCACCATTACAGTTTACAGTCCAAGTATCTCCATTAAAATGTAGATCTAGCTTTAGGATCGATTTTTTTTTTCAGTAACGTCTTTACCAGAATCGTTCTTTACCTGGTAAATAATGCAAAATTAATCTTTTTTTCGCCCCTTTTCTGTCATTGAACTTTCTGTCCTCGTCTTGTCTGCACCGTGTTCGTTAATGATCACCTCTTCTAACATATCTCTCTTGTCAAAAGTCCGTTTTGATAACTGCTTCTTTCCCTACACGTCGAAGCTTTGGAACTCTCTACCTTCTCATGTCTTCCCCAATAACTATGACCTGGCTCATTTCAAGAGACA
>JAUUDW010251532.1:0-13964 GCA_032361385.1 Panulirus guttatus | reverse complement strand
ACAGAAGAAGGAGCCAGGCAGGGAGTGCTCATAACCAATTTGAAAAGACAAAAGAGAGAGGCAGTATGTTTTGAAAAAAGAAACCTGGATGTTATGGCTCTGAGTGAAAAAAGCTCAAGGGTAAAGGGGACAAATGGTTTGGAAATGTCTTACTAGGAAAGTCAGGGGATTGGTAAGAGCATAAGAGCTAAGGAAAGAGTAGCACTACTTCTGAAGCACGAGTTGTGGGAGTGTGTCAAAGAGTGAATTCTAGGCTGACGTGGGTAAAAATTTAAGTGGATGGCAAGAGATAAGCGAGCATCAATGCTTATGCACCTGGCTGTAAGAAGAAAGATCATGAGAAGCAAGTGTTTTGGAAGCAGCCGAATGAATGTGTCAGCAGTGTTGATGCAGGGGACTGGGTATTAGTGATGAGTGATTTGAATGCAAAGGTGAGTTAAGGGACAATTGAGAGTAAATTGGACGGCACAAGGTATTAAATATCATGAATGGAAATGGTGTAAAACTTGTTAAGCAGTGCTGAAAATGAACTGTTGACTGGGAATACCTGGTTTAAAAAGAGGGACATACACTAATATACATATGTGAGTAGGAGAGATGGTCAATGGGCATTACTGGATTACATATTAATTGATACGTGTGTAAAAGATACTTTTGGATGTTAAAGTGTTGAGAGGGGCAGCTGGTGGGGTGTATGATCACTACCTTGAGAAGGCAAAGGTGAAGATTTGTAGAGGTTTTAGGAAAAGAAAAACAATATCGGTGAGAAAAGAGTGGTGAGAGTAAGTGAACTTGTATAAGAGACTTGTGTACAGAAATACCAGAAGAGATTGAGTACAGAATGGCAAAAGGTGAGAGTTAATATAACAAGGGGAGTAGGTGAGGAATGGGAGATATTTGGGGAAGCAATGCTGGCATGAGCGAGAAATGCATGTGGCATACGAAAGCTGGGAGGTGGGCACATTAGAGAGGGTGGTAAGTAGCGGATGGGGAAGTAAAGTTACTAATGGAAGAAGAGATAGAAGCATTTTGGATGTACTTACATGGAAAGTGCAAATGATTGGAGATGTATAACAAAAAGCAGCAGAAGGTCAAGGAGAAGGTACAGGGGTTTAAAAAGAAGGCAAATGCGAGTTGGGGTAAGCAAGCATCAGTAAAGTTTAGGGAGAAAATGATAATTTGAAAGGAGTTAATGTATGCAAAACAAGAGAACAAATACGAACATCGGTGAAGGGGGTAAAAGAGCAAGTGGTAACAAGTAGCGGTGAAGTAAGGAGATGAAGTGGGTATTTTGAAGGACTGTTGAATATTCAATAATACAGTGGCAGATGTAGGGTACTTGGGTTGGGGCGGTATGTGAACAGAGAAATTCATGGGGAGAAAAGGTGATAAAAAGCCTTATGTAAGGTAAAATGTGACAAGGCAGCTGGAGTGGATGGTACTGTAGTCCAAGTTCTTAAGAAAGTGGGTGACTTGATGTTGACCGGTTAGTCTGGATTTTCAATGTGAGCATGGATCATGGTGAAGTGCCTGAGGGTTGGCGGAATGCATGAATAGTGCCACTGTATAAAGGCAAGGAGGATAGGCAGAATGCATGAATAGTGCCACTGTATAAAGGCAAGGAGGATAGGCGGAATGCATGAATAGTGCCACTGTATAAGGGAAAGGAGGATAAAGGTGAGAGTCCAAACTACAGAGGTATAAGTTTGCTGAGTTTACCTGGTAAGCTGTATGGGAGGGTAGTGATTGAGAAGAATGCATGTACAGAGCATCAGATTGGAGTGGAGCAGTGTGGTTTCATAAGTAGTAGAGGATGTGTGGATCAGGTGTTTACTTTAAAGAATGTGTGTGAACCATACTTAAACTGATACAGTTGTATGTGGCATTTATGGATCTAAAGAAAGTATATGATAGGGTTGATACAGATGCCTTGAGGAAGGCAAGCTGCTTGAAACATTGAGAACTTTTTATCAAGGGTGAAAGGCATGTGTACAAGAAGGAAGAGAGGAAGAGTGAATGGTTTCAAATGAAGGTTGGTTTGCAGCAAGGGTGTGTGATGTCACAATAGTTGCTTAATTTGTTTATGGATTGAGTGGTGAGGGAGGTAAATGCGAGAGTCTTGGAGATAAGAGTGAGTATGCAGTGTATTGAGGATGACAGGTCCTGGGAAGGGAGTCAGTTGTTGTTCACTGATGATACAGCACTGGTGGCAGATTTAAGTGAAAAATTGTAGAAGTTGGTGACTGACTTTAGAAGTGTGTCTGTAAGGAGGAAGTTGGGAGTAAACGTGAATAAAGGCGAGGCTATTAGGTTTAGCAGGGTTGAGGGACACGTTAGCTAGGGTGTGAGTTTGAATGTGGAAATGTAAGTATGAATGTGGAAAAAGTAGTGGAAGTGAAGTGTTTTAGATATCTGGGAGTGGACATGACAATGAATGCAACCATGAAGTAGATGTGAGTCATAGGGTATGTGAGGGGGCAAAGGTGCTCGGAGTGCTGAAGAATGTGTGGAAAGAGAGACCATTATCTGGGAGAACAAAAATGGATATGTTTGAAGGTATAGCAGTCCCAATCATATTATATGGATGTGAGGCACGGGCAATAGATAAGGCTGTGTGGAGGAGGGTGGATACGTTGGAAATGAAATGTACGATAACAATATGTGGTGTAAGAAGGTCTGATCAAGTAATGAAAGGGTAAGAGTAAGGCGTGGTAATAAAAACATGTGGTTGAGAGAGCTGAAGATGGTGTGCAGAAATTATTTGAAAATATGGAGAGAATGAGGGTGGAATGGTTAACAACGAGGATACATGCATCAGAAGAAAAGTGAACAAGGGGAATGGGGAGAGCACACTGGAGATGGACAGATGGAGTGAAAAAGATTTTGAGTGATCAGGGCCAGAACATGTGAACATGTAGAAGGGTCATAGGTATGCATGGGATATAGTGAATTGGAATGATGTCGTATATGGGGTCAGCGTGCTGTCAATGGACTGAACCAGGGCATGTGCATTGTCTGAGGTAAGCCATGGAAAGGTCGGTGGGACCTGGCTGTGAATCCGGAACTGTGGTTTTGGTGCATTACACGACAACCAGTGAATGGGTGTGTGCTGATGCAGCCTTTCTTCGTCTGCTCCTGGCATTACCTCCCTAATGCAGGTAACAGCCATCAAGTATAAAAATAAGTAATCTTAAATACTCTTAAAATTACCTGATCACATGGCTAAATCAAAAATTGTCACATTCAGGGGAAATTAAACGGCAAAATTACTGTTCTTCACATGTAATTCAGCAGGGGGATGTGCAAAATAGTTGTCTGGAAACAAGAAAATTATACAGTTTCCTTCATGTCCAGCTTCCCTTTAATGAGCAAGAGCCACTGGTACAAAGTGGTTACAGAACCAGTCAGAAAATATGTCCCTGGTTATCTGCACTTTCTTATTTGCATAATAACACTGGTACAAAGTGGTTACAGAACCAGTCAAAAAATATGTCCCTGGTTATCTGCACTTTCTTATTTGCATAACATTAAACAGGTAGGGTTTGTATACCCTAAAAGCACTTTCAATGTTTGCTCTTTCTGATCACTGCACGTTTACATTTGTGAGTGCCTGTTGCATTTGCACACCCAAGAATAGACAGCCTTTCTTTATCGTCCATCACTCCTGTTGATGCGATATCATCAGCTGCTGTTATGTCTTTCTAGGAATATAATGCAAGGGCAGTGAGGTTTCATTTACATTATTTATTTGTTCAGAGAAAAGGTTTTTGTTTAAAATCATCTTCATAAACTTGTCAATGTAGCTTTCTGTTGACTCATGATCAGCAGTAACTTGAAAACAAAAAGGTTTTATATATCTTAAACCATGAAGCTTAAATTTCTGAAACCTACTTTCTGAATATCTGGTTACCTACAATCTACAGTTCATCACAATATATCATAGCTTGTTTCATGATCAACATACAGTTCAATGGCATATGTTCACTCCTAAGCTGATGCATTCTTTCTTTTTCTTTCAACACACTATCACAATTTTCATTTTTTGCCCCATACAATGTTTTCCTAATTTGCATTAATTTCTGTTCTTCACTTTCAGCATAAAACTTCTCCAATTGCTTTTGTTTATTGAAATTGTATATGGTGGTTGTTTCAACCCCATACTCCTTTGTCAGTCACCTCACATGCACACCACAATCAAGTTTCTGCAACAACTCCACCTTCTTTGCAATTTATAACAAGAGGTGCTTTCTTTTCTTTTATCACTATTATCCGTAGGGGTATTTGCAACTCTTTTTGACACTCACAGTAAATTCACATCCAAAAGGCACAAAACAAGTGCAGACATATTGGAGAGTAATGCAGGCACCAACATACCACTGGCAATGGTGGGCAAAGGTCAGGCCTGTTAGGTAAGACCTATGCTGCCTGGGAATTTCAGTTTTCAGAGCTTTTTGTTTCAGAATTTCAGATAATGGATTCTCAACCCAAACCTAACTCGTAAAAGGTAATACATTTTCCAGTTATCCAACTTGCAGCAGCTTTTAACTTCCCCAGTTATCCTACATGTGCCAGGTACTAACTTTTTCAGTTATCCAACTTGTAGCAGTGACTAACCTTTCCAGTTATCTAACTTGTGGCAGACATTAACTTTTCCACATATCCAACTTGTGGCAACTACTAACTATTCAGTTGTCCAACTTGCGGTAGGTACTAACTTTTCCATTTATCCAACTTGCAGTAGGTACTAACACAAATGAAAGCTCAAACTTTCACAGCAGCGTGTCCTCTTAAACCTAAGCGCTCTGAATACAGGATGCTTCATTTTCTGTATATTTTGAAAAACCTGCTGGTGTCTGGGTCTTATTTATCTATCTTTCTATCTCTTCCATCTTTTTCTAAGCAAACTCCCATTACCTTAAGCAAAACTCCTTTTGTATGCAGATGACCTCAAAAACACAACATTCAAACACCTCAGTAGCAACAGTAAACATCAAGCACAAAATTACACAAATAGAACAATGGCTCACCTAGAACAGAATGTCTACATCACTTTCAAACGCAAACACGAATCCAGGTCATATTCTCCAGTCACCCAGGAGTCTCTCCCAATGAAATAAAACCCAACCATCCAAAGCATCACATGCAACAAACATAACATTCATCCTCACACGAATAGTATATAATTTAGTACGAAGCAAAACACAAATCAAATGACCTAAAAACACTAACTGGCACTAGATCTGGATAAGAAAAAGAATTCCACGACATTTCTTACAAACAATTCATCCGCTCTACTTAAAACTATGCCTCACCATCTCATAACTAAATATAACTAAGTAACATATCACACAAAATAGTGCACTCAGAACATTGACATAAAAAAAAAAAGGCTACCTAGCAAGCACAAACGCTTAACAATTTCAAAACGAAACAAAGATCCTCCCAATACATAACAACAACACAATGAAACAAAGATCCTCCCAATACATAACAACAACACAATGAAAAAAAGATCCTCACAATACATTCATAGCATCCAGTTCTATGCAACAGCATTTGACTCCTCCCACCCAAAGCATTTTATAACTAAACAACAACCCCAAGTAATCACTACATAAAGATCGCCCTATCCCTCAGCAAATATAAAACTGACAAAACACATACACACTCAAATAACCCAACAAGCACTAAACAACTCAACTCAGTTTTAGACTCCAACCCATCAAGTTTTAAACTACAACTCATCAGACATACACCTAACTGAAACCACACGCCCCAAACAAACTCAAGTCACACTCTCCTGCTTACCCTCTGGATATCACCCTTAACTACACCACTACAAACACTGTTAAACACATCCAAAGACCATCATGCCTGCGATATAACTACTTTAAAAATACACAGAGCACTTTATACTCAATTGCCCTACAATCTCTGCATACACACACACAATCACAAAACTTTATGACCTGTGGTCCAGACCAGTGGCATGACCATCTTCCTGAATGCTGCACGAGCCTTATAAGGACAAAAGGGATCCTAGGGCAGGAAGAATGAATAAAAATAACATGCTCATATACACTAATATCCTAATTAATGCTACCTCTTGGAGTGCTGTTTCATTATAGTGCTTTTGTCAGCACCTTGGAGCTCTAGTTTTACAGGAAAAGAAAATTATGAAAATCCATAAAAGAAGTTAAAAGTCATGAGTCCAAACGCTCGCAACACACAGAGACCAGCACTCTTTGTTTATACTCGCTTGGCCAATCTGTGCACCATACACACATATGCTCACATCTAATCAGTGCCAAGTGCTCTCCCCTGTTGTATGTTACAAATTTTGGTGCACTTATACAGTGCGTACATTCTTGCTAACTCACCAATTTTCTGATATTACCATGACTATTTTCTACCCATCATGTCTGGAAGACACCCTGCAAGTTCTAATGCTGCTAGCACATCTAAAGTACTTCATAAATGCCTCTCTTTGGACGTAAAACTACAAACAATGAGGCCATTGGAAGCTGATGAGCATCAGGTTGATTAGGGTGATGCTTTCAAATTGGTTACATTGACAGTTAGAACCATTATTAAGAATGCAGACAAGATAAAACCTTCTGCCTTGACAAACATGACATTAACAGCATGAAGGTGATTTGTTCAAGAAGCAGTTTTTTGGAAAAAATGTTAGGTCTGCTAAGCAAAGCTAGATTAAGTGAAGAGCACTTAGCAACACACCCAGTGTGTGTGACCACATCCTTCCATTTCACCTTTCTAATCACTCCCACTTTTCTGCTTTCTCATTCCATTTCTTAAAATGCTACACAACATTTGTACTTACAAGCAATTCTGTGCTAAGACATAAGATGTTCTGTAGCATCTGGCAGTGCTGCAGCCAGTAACACCAATGAAAATGACAGATGCATCACCTCCTTCACCACTTACCATAATTTCTCTCACCACCACTGCCACCACCACCTCCATCATCACCACCCCTATCATCACCACTACCTCTAATATCACCACCTGAATTATAATTTCAAAGATGCAGAGATGGATCAGCTTCAGTCAGAGCATAAAAGTATGATATCCGGTGCCTCCCACCTACCTCATACCCTCCGCATCTAATCAAAGCATTGCCTCTCTAACTCATTCTACTTAATCATTACTATTCATCAAATGACTCTCTCTCACTCATTGTACTATGATCATTATCATTCATCAAATGACTGTCATTCATAATACAAAGTTGTAAACTGTCTATTTGTCATTCATTAGTCAAATATGATTTTTTATCAGACTTGATCACCGATTCCTGCATTAGCGAGACAGTGCCGGGAACAGACGAAGAAAGATCACATTCAATCACATCCACTCTCCAGCTGTCATGTGAAATTCACCAAAACCACAGCTCCCTACCCACAACCAGGCCCAACATAATTTCCTTGGTTACTCCAGTCACACTGACTGCTGTATACCACATAGTTCTAATTCACTCTACCCTGCTAATGCCTTACACCCTCCTGCATGTTCAGATCCTGATCACTCAAAATCTTTTTTACGCCATCCTTACATCTCCAATTTAGTTTACCCGTTCTCCATGTTCCCATGACTTCTGACACATATATCCTCATTGTCATCCTTTCCTCTCCCATTCCCTACATATGTCCAAACCATCTCAGCACACCCTCCTCAGCTCTCTCAACCACAATCTTTCTATTACCCTAACTCTCTCTTACTCTTTCATTACTTGCTCAAGCAAAACATCTCACACCACATATTGTCCTCGAACATTTCATTTCCAACACCTATAGCCCATGCTTCGTATCCACACAACACTGCTGGGCAATTATTCCTTCAAACATGCCATTTTTGCCCTCCCTCATAATGTTCACTTTCAACACATTCTTCAGTGCTCCCAGAACCTTCATCCCCTAATCCACCCTTTGATTCACCTCTGCTTCCATGGTTCCATTTGCTGCCATGTCCAATTCTAGGTATATAAAAAACTTTACTTCCTCCAATTTTTCTCCATTCAAACTCACAACAACCCTGCTATACCTAATAACTTTGAATTAATTCACTTTTACTCTTAATCTTTTCCTTTTACACACTCTTCCAAACTCACTCACCAACTTTACAGTTTCTCACTCAAATCTGCCTAGGTGTCGTGTCATCAAAAAACAACAACAAACTCACTTCCCAGGCCCTATCATCCCCCTCACACTGCATACTCGCACCTCTCTCCAAGACTCTCCCACTTATCTCCTTTACCATCCAAACCAGTAACAAACTGAAAGACCATACTGAAATCACACATCTTTGGAACCATTTACTCTCCCCTCTTCCAACTTGTACGCATGTCTTATAACCTTGATAAATACTTAACACTGCTTGTAGCAGCTTTCCACCCACACCATATATTCTTAAGGCCTTCCACAAGGCATCTTTTTCAGCCCTATCATATGCGCTCTCCAGATCCATAAATGCCACATGCAAATGCATCTGTTTCTTTAAGTATTTCTCACACACGTTCTATAAATTTAACACGTGATCCACACATTCTCTACTACTTCTGAAACTACACTGCTTCTCTCCAATTTGATGCTCTGTACATACCTTCATCCTCTAAATCAATATCCTCCCATACATCTTATTTGGTATACTCTATCTATCTATCTATATCTCTGATGGCTGTTCCAACTGGAACTCCCTCAAAGCGATGGCAACAGCAACAAAGTCTCCATAACTAAAAAAAAAATCCAGTGCTGCTTCTTAGCCTTTAGTGCCTCACCCTTAACAGGCCACTGGCAGAGGTAAGTTTAGTAGTGTTTGCAGAGGTTCCTATCTAATGTTCCTAATGACTTCTATCTAATGCTCCTATCTGCTGCTTATAACTATTGCTTCTGCCTAATAATCCTGCCTAAATGTTCCTACCTACTAATTCTATCTACTGCTCCTACCATTTTGCCAAAATGTAGGGCTAGCGCACGATGCTCACAGCCGGAAAATCTAGAGTTACGAAGAATGAGCTGTGTTAGTTAAGTGTTGTCAAGTGTTACATATGACAAGGAGAGATTGTGTTTGTGGATAGAATGTCAGTATACTCAATAACTTAAACTTCTGTTGTTTGGAAAATCACCTTTACCCCTCCCTGCCTTTATACAATAGCAATGCACATGCATTCTGCCAATCCTTAGGCACCTCATCATGATCCATACATACAGTGAAAATCCTTACCCACCAATCAACAACACAGTCATCCCTTTCTCAATAAATTCAACAGCAATGCCATTCATTATAGCTGTCCTGCCACATTTCATCATATGTAAAGCTTTCACTACCTCGTCTCATTCACCAAACCACTCTCCATGATTCTCTCATTTCACATACCATCCTGACCCAAACACCCTACATCTGCCACTCTATCATCAAACATATTCAACAGTCCTTCCAAATACTCACTCTATTACCTCCTCACTTCATCACCAGCAGTTACCTTCTCCCTTTACCCACTTCAGCAATGTTTCTACTTGTTCTCTTCTTTTTCACACATTATTTACCTCCATCCAAAATATCTTATTCTTCCTAAAGTTTACTGTTATTTGCTCATCCCAACTCTTAGTTGCCCTCTTTTCAACCCATGCACCTTCCTCTTGACCTCTTGTTGCTTGCTCTTATACATCCCCAAATCATTTGCACTCCTCCCCTGTAAGTAACGCCTGAATGCTTTTCTGTATTTCACTAGCAATTTTACTGCTTCATATCACTCACTATTCTTTCTAATCTGCCCATCTACCTTTCGCATGCTCCATTCCTCACCCACTCTCCTTGTTTCATTTAATCTTACCTTACACTATTCTACACTCAATCTCTCCAGGTATTTCTTCACAAAAGTCTCTTTTCTAAGCTCACTTACTCTCAACACTCTCTTCTCACCAAGATTATTCCTTCTTTCCTGAAAACTTTTACAAATTTTCACCCTCACAAGACTGTGAAAAGACATTCCACCAACTGCCCCTCTCGGCAGAAGTACATCCAAAAATCTCTCACTTACATTCCTATCAATTACTATATAACTAAATAATGCCCACCGATCATCACTCTTACTCACATACATATATTTGCGTAAGCTCCTCTTTTTAAATTAGGTATTCTAAATCACCAGTCTTTTTTCAGCACACAACTCCACATGCTGTTTACCATTTCCTTTCATAACACTGAATACTGAATGCCCACTCAATTATACCCTCAACTGCCACATTACCCACACTTGCATTCAAATCACCTATCACTAATACCCGGTCTCTTTCATAAAAACTGCTGACACACTCACTCAGCTACTCCATAAACACTTGCCTCTTACGATCTTCCTTCTCATGGCCTGGTGCATAAGTACTAAAAATCAATCGCCTTTCTTACACTATCCACTTTCCTATCTATCCTCATCAATCTATAACTTAATTCCTTACACTTTATCACACACTCCTACATCTCCTGCATCAGGAGTAGTGCTACTCCTTCTTCAGCTCATTTCCTCTCATCAACCTGACTTTACTCCTAAGACATTTTCATACATTTTTCCCATTTACCCTTGAGCTCTGTTTCACCAAGAGCCAGAACATCCAGATTTCTATCCTTAAACATATTGCCTATCTTTCCTATCTTCTCATCTTGGTTATATCTACACAAATTTAGACACCTCAGTCTGAGCCTTTGAGGAGGATGAGCTGTCCCTGTTTGGCTCCTTCTGTTCCTTCTCTTAGAAATTGACAGACAAGATAAGACATGTTTCTGTAATAATCTGAGTTTATCAATACTGTAATCCTCATATACAATACTGTATATATCCCACTATTAAAAAAAAAAATCAAGAATGCATCTCCGTATATGCAATGGTACAATGACCAGAGGGAGAGTTGTTTTGCTTAGCCCTCCATTTTCAAGGAACGTATCCTGAGCGTTAACTGGGGTATAAGCATTATATTATTATCATTTATTATAATTCATTGATGTTTCCCGCATTAGCAAGGTAGCGCCAGGAAACAGACGAAGAAAGACATATACAGTCACATACACATATATACACATACATGAACATACACATACATATACATATCTACATAAGTACATATTCATACCTGCTCGCCTTTATCCATTCCCGGCACCACCCTGCCCCACAAGAAACAGCATCACCACCCCTGTATTAATGAGGTAGCATCAGGCAACATATAAAGAAAGGCCACATCCGCTCACATCCATTCTCTAGCTGTCATGTGTAATGCATCAAAACCACAGCACCCTATCAAAATCCTGGCCCCACAGACCTTTCCATGGTTTACCCCAGACATATAATGTGCCCTTGTTTAGTCCAATGACGGCACGTTGACTCCATTATACCATTTCGCTCCAATGCACTGCATTCTGTGTACGCCTTTTAGCCTCCTGCATGTTCCGCCCCGACCACTCAAAATACTTTTCACTCCATCCTTCCAACTCCAATTTGGTCTTCCGCTTCTCCTTTATCCCTCCACTTCTGACATAAATACCTCTTTGTCAACCTTTCCTCACTCATTCTCTCCATTTGTCCAAACCATTTTAACACACCCTCTACTGCTTTCTCAACCACACTCTTTTTATGACCACACTCATCCTCTCCATGTATCCAAACCATTTTAGCTTTCCACACATACTCCCCTTGCTACCAAACCTCTCTCTCTCTCTCTCACCCTATCATTTCTAATTTGATCAACCCAACTCATACCATATTTTGTCCTCAAAAATTTCATTTCCAACACATTCACTCTATCCTTATATTTTCGTCTACAGCCAATGCCTCAAATCCGCATAACACCAATGGGACTACTAAACCGTCAAACATACACATCTTTGCCCTGAAAGATAATGGCCTCTCTTTCCACACATTCCTCAATGTGCCCAGAACCTTTGATGGTTCCAGTCACAGCCATATCTCTTCCTAGGTATCTAAAACACTTCAATTCCTCCAAGTTTGCTCCTTTCAAAATCACACTCCAAACTTTTCACTGCAAAACCTTATAACCTTGCTCTGATTCACATTCAATCTCAACTCTCCTTTCAAATTCTCTCCCAAGCTCTGACACCAGCTTCTGCAGTTTCTCATTCGAATATGCCAGCAAATGCTATATCATCAGCAAACAAATGACTCACCTTCTATACACCAACAACAACAACAGACTGCAAACCAACTCCTCTCTCTAAGGCTCCTGCATTCACTTCCCTCATCATGTCACCCATAAGCAAAATAAACAGCCATGGTGACATCACACACCCCTGCCACAGACCCATCTTCACCTGGAACCACTCAACCTCCTCTCTACCTAATCATACACATGCTTTACACTACTGACAAACTTCTCACTACTTCTAGCAGCTTTGCTCCCACACCTTATATTCATAAGACCTTCCACAGGGCATCTCTATCAACTCTATCATATGCTCTCTCCAGATACATAAATGCCACACACAAATCCTTTTGTTTCTCAGAGTATTTCTCGCACACATTCATCAAAGAAAACACCTGATCCAAACATCCTCTATCACCCCTGAAACCACATTGTTCTTCTCCAATCTCATGCTCTGTGCATGCCACCATCCTCTCAATCACCACTCTTCCATATAACTTACCAAGTACACTCAACAGACTTATACCCATATAATGAGAGCACTCAACTTTTTCCCCCTTGCCTTTATACAATGAAACTATGCAGGCATTCTGCCAAATCTTAGGTACCTTACCACGATACATACACACACTGAAAATCCTAACTAACCAATCAACAACAGTCACCCCATTTTTTAGAAACTCAACTGCAGTGCCAACCACTCCAGCTGCCTTGCCACACTTCATCCCATGTACGGCTTTCATCACCCTTGTTTTAACAAGCCACTTGCAATGACTCTCCTGCTTCACATACCTCCCAAACCTAAACACCCTTAATCGGTCATCTTATCATCAAACATAATCATGACCTCTTCAAATTAGTCTCTCAATCTCCTCTTCACCTCATCTATCCCTGTTATCATTTCCCTCTTTGCCCCCTTCACCAATGTTTCCATTTGTTTTCTTGATTTTCTCACTATCAACCTCGCTCCAAAACATTTTCTTATTCTCCCTTTAGCCTGATGATACTCGCTCATCCCAATTCTCATTTGCCCTCTTTTTCAGCTCCTGCACCTTCCTCATGACCTGCAGCTTCTCTTGTGTATCTTCCACTTGCTCGCTCTCTTTCCACGCAAGTAATGCCCTTTTTTTCATAAATGTTCACCATTTCCAGCATTACTGAGGTAGCACCAGGAAGAAATGAAGAAATGACCTCATTTGGGCTGTGTCATGCTGGTCACTTAAAAAGGTGTGACAGTGAGGGAAATAGATGTAGAAGCAGTAACAGGCAACGACGATGGAAGTGGGAGGACGATCTGCTATATTAAATTTTTTACCATTTTCCCCTGTTATTTTTGTAATTATCTAAATAATTAAAACTTCCTGAGTTAACTAGCAATTTACTGAAGAGAATTCAGGGGTAAATATAAATAAAGAATCTATACCATTAATCATGGATCATACTTTGAACATTTTGCTTGTTGGCTTCAGCACTCTAGCCATTGATGGTTGTTCTATTTCTAACATCCAGCTTGTGATATTTTTGTGAATATCCAAATAATTATAACTTAAAAAGGTTAAGTAACAGCCTACTCAAGAGAACTGTGTAGAAAAACTGTAAATAAAAATAAAACTTACTGTGTTATTTACAGTATGTAAGTTGAATGCTTTACCTTGGGTGCTATCTTCCCCAAAGGTTGCTAGCATTCCTTTAATATAAGTAGTTGCTAACATTTGTATGCTCAACAGCTATTCATTCTCTGCCATCTCCATTATTTTTGTGAATATCTATACAATTATTAGTTCATGAATTAGGTAAAAA
>JAUUDW010251421.1:0-13964 GCA_032361385.1 Panulirus guttatus | reverse complement strand
ATCCATTCTCTTGCTTTTACATGTAATGCACTGAAACCAGAGCACCTCATCCACAACCATGCCCCACAGACCTTTCTGTGGTTTCCCCATCTGCTTCAAATGCACTGGTTCAGTCTTTTGACAGGACATCGTCCCCCTATATACCACATAGCTCCAGATTATTCTATCCTCTGCTCACCTTTGACACTCCTTCATGTTCAGGCACTGAGCACTTAAAAGCTTCTCCTTGTCCCCCTTCACTTGTGACACATATATCCTCTTTGTCAGTATCTTCTCACGCATATTCTCCGTAAGTCCAAAACTACTCAACACCCCCTCTTCAGTTCTCTCAACCAAACTCTTCTTATTACCCTCTCTCTCTTACTCTATCATTACTTGCTTGATGTTTGATCAAACCTCACTCCACATATTGTCCTTAAACATTTAATTTCCACCACATTCACCCTCTTTTGTACTTTTTCATCTATGGTCCAATGCTCACATCATACAACATCAGGAATATACCTTCAAACACACCCATTTTTACCCTTGAAGCAAATAAACTCTTTTCACACATTCTTAAATGCTCGAAGAACCTACGCCCCCTCACCCACCTTATGACTCACCTTAACCTCTGTGGTTCGATTCACTGCCATGACCACTTCCAGTTATATAAGACATTTAATTTCCTTCAGGTTTTTTCCATTCAAACTGACACCCCAGGTAACCTTTATCTTTGCACAGCTAAACCTAATAACTTTGTGTTTATTCACTTTTATTCTCAGCTTTTCCCTTTTGCACATTTTTCCAAACTCAGACACCAACTTTTACAATTTTTTTTGTTCAAGTCTGCCAACATTGCCATATCATCAGCAAACAATAACTGACTTACTACCCTGGCCCCCACACCAACAGACTGCATTCTTGCTCCTGTCTCCATAAACAAATTAAACAGCCTTGCTGCAGACCCAACTTCACTCAGAACAACTCATCTTCCACCCTACCTATTTGCACACATGTCTTCCTCTCATGATAAAAATTCATCACTACTTTTGATGGCTTTCCTCCCACAAAGCATACCCAGCTTCACATAGATCCACTTACTGTCTTCTCTTCCTACTTGCACACATGCCTTACTGTTTTGATAAAAGCTCATCACTTTTTCTGATAGTTTCCTGCTACAACACGCCCTTTCTGCAGACCCACCTTTACCTAGAACTACTCAACTTCTTCTCAGCCTACTTGCACACATGCCATATTCTCTTGATAAAAACTCACCATTGCTATTAATAGCTCTTCCCCCCCTCCCCCTTTTTTTTTCCTTTTTTTTCTTTTTAAGGCTCCAGCCATGGACAAAAGTCAACATCAAGGCTGGGTCATAATTTAAATACAGAGAGGATTATGGAAGAGGAAAAAATGAGACAAGGGAAAGTATTAATGAGTTACGAAGGAAATGAAAATCCTGTCTTCTAAGGGGTGCCAGGTATGACCTGGCACACTTTAAAAGACAGGTTTTTCATTTCCTTGGAAAGACGAGAAACTAGAGAATTCCAAAGCTTCAAGATGTAGGGAGAGAAACAGTAATCAAAATGGCCTGCCCTTGGGTTTCCAATGGCCATGCAGTAATCAAGTTGTGGGGGCACACAAGCAGCCAGCTCTTCGGAACAGAAACCAAAGTAATACCATTAGAAGAGGGGAAAGTAAACCAATTTTGTGGCATAGGGTAAGTGGGTCAAATTTTGAAGTTAGCCTGGGAGAGTTTATAAGTTGTACCGTTATCGACTCAACTCAGTCAAGTAAGGATGCAGGGCTAGAACTGCCCATGAGGTGAGAGAGGTATTCCATAAAAGGATGGAGCAGTCCTTTGTATAAACAGAGCAATTGTTCAGAAGAAAAGAAATTCCGACATCTAAAGAGGACTCCCAGTTTTTGTAATAGTTTAGTCTTTGAGTGTTTCCTACCCCCACAGCCTGGGCTAGGCCCATGCTGCTTGCTTGAGTTATTGGTCAACCATACTATTTGAGGCTGCAGTCCACAGGCCCATGTAGCCTCCATAGCCAGATTGGTCTGAAACATGTTGTAAATGCTTTTACAGGACACTCTTAAATTTGGTTTAATGGACTTGAACAACTGTTATCACACAGTTTTATATTTTTAATGATAATTGTGACCATCTTGGAATATAGTTGTAAAGGACTAGCTATATTCTGGATTAGGAGAGATGCTCACAGGTATGCATTTACTTATCTTTTGTACTGAAGCGTTGATCTTTAGTGTATATTCTGTGTGAGTGGGGCAATATGGCATTTGTTGGGATGAAAAGAATTGTGTTGTAGGTGCTGATTGATATGTCAGGGTCACATTTGCTAGTCTTGTACATGAGTGTGGCCTGCTTGTTGATAGGGAGTTGTAGTTTCAGTGCATTGCACATGCAGCCAGAAAATGGATGTGAGCGAATGCGGCCTTTCTTTGTCTGTTCCTGTTGCTACCTCAGTAACATGGGAAATGGTGATCAGGTATAAAAAAAATCTTTTACAGATGATGCTTAAATAGGAGCAGTTTGTTACCATGACAAGTTTTAAAGCTCATTAATTGTTTGTCATCACTTACTGTTTTAGATTATGTTTTTATGCCTTTCTTTGATGCTTAAATTGGAGCAGTTTGTTACCATGACAAGTTTGAAGCTCATTAATTGTCTGTCATCACTTAGTGTTTTAGATTATGTTTTTATGTCTTTCTTTCATGATTGCTTTGAGTATGTTCTGTAGATCATTATCCAAACTAACCAGCAAATATTCCCACCTTTTTGCCAAGGAATATAAGAAAATTAAAAGAACTTTTTAATATCACTTAGATTTTATTTTCATTTACAGGAAGGTTTTGGGTCGTTCCTATCAGAGACTCTTGAAACGGTTTCAGATAAGATACTAACAAGCACAGAAGATGTACAGACAACTGGTTGTATATCAGAGGAAGACATAGATAATATTCAATCCTATCTCTGGTCACAGCCTCACAAGCTTGAATTATGGCATATTCCATTACGTTGCCCCAAGAAAGGCCTTTCGTTACTGAATCCAGAGTTGATGAAGTTACTTAACAAGGCATCATTAATTACATATCAGGGGTACAGTATTATCTATTATCAGTAATTTAGTTTTGAACCCAGCTGTACTATATACTTGCACTGTCACTTTTGCTGATATATTTTTCAACTGGAACTCATAGAATCAAGTAATGTTGCAGACTGCAGGGAAGGGCAAAAGAATACAAAATAGAGGGACCTAGAATCTCAATACCTTTCTGGCTCAGACTGGTTGAGAAATTGGAAACCAAGGGGGAAGAGTACTTATGGTTTTTCAATGACTTTAGCATCTAAATCATCATATCTGTTAAGAATGAAAGAACAACTAGCTTTCTATTTGAGTAGCTCAGCTTAGTGAGGAAATGTGAGTTTCTTCAATAGATTATGTCCTCAGTCATAGGAAATTTAATACTAAGCGACATACGATTTAAACCTATGTTTTTAAGAGTGTTCCGGCAATATATGTTTCTACTTAAATAAAGTGAATCTGATAAAAAAGAGGTGAATGGGAAGACACTAAGGTAGTCTTTAAATACAAACTATTTCTTGGCTATATATCATTCTATTTCCAAAGGCTGTGATCCTTTAAGATAAACCAAAGTGGTAACAGAAGTATTTAGAAATCTGTCATATCTTGCTAGAAAACGTGTAACTGTGTATGTTATGTTGTGGCAGGTAGACAAACTGATTATAGAGGATAGATGGGTGGTAATGGAAACAGTTAGTGGGAGTAGAGTTTTATTCTCAAAAGTTTTGGCACAACTTTCTCCAGAATGACAACATAATGGGAAACAAGCTCATATGATCACCTGTTTCTGTTGTACACGGAGGGAGTTTACACTTATGGGGTTCCACTCTTGATTATTTTCTACTCTTTTACAACTTTTTTTTAGATTTCTTTATGTTGTGTGCATTGACCATGTCATCATTGTTTTTATTCTCTTCATCCATCACTCTTATACTAAAAGCAGTACTTTATATCTTTTTTAACAAGTTTCTTGCTTAATTGTATATCTTTTGGGTATTTTATCCCTACATACCCAAAAGAACTATTAATTGTCTATGTCACCAGTCTGTTTTAAAAACTTAAAGATTGTGATGAAGTCACCCCTCACTCTTCTATCCTGCAGGGTGGTCAAATTTTAGGCCTCAAGGCCTCTACTCAGATGTACAATACCATGTTTTTGCTGTCTTCTAGACCTTCTCTTTTATCTCTGTGCATCTTTAGGTATGGAGACCAAACTTGAGAAGCTTATTCTAAATTTGACGATATGTCAGATGTGAATATCTTGCTAAATGTTTCCCCATCCATGAATCTGAAAGCTGTTTTAGTATTTGCAAGCAAACAGTTTGCCTCCTTAACTATTCTCCTAAGGTAGGACTCTTGCAACAGGTCAGGGATAATGTCGACTCCCAAGTCTTTTACAGAGATTTCTGAAGTTTATATCCAACTAGACAACAATCATATGAAAGCCTTTGGAGGATGTTCCCTAGCTGGTGGTCTTTATATGTTGTTTCCTGAGTAGTATGATGTGCTTACAGACTCTGCCTTTTCTTCCCTGCTCATCTAACACAATTTTGCTACCTTTACCATTATTTTAGTTGGTGTAAGATAGCAAGGAAAATAGCAACATGTGGGTGAACGAGCAGAGAAGGGGCAAAGCCAACATCAAAACCTCCAGCAAGGGAATGTCCTCTGGAGGTCAAATAAGCTTGCATTTTCCGATTTGGAGATTGACCCAAATTTTTCATAAATACATCATGAACTTTGTTATGATCACCAGCTTTATTATTGTAATATGATCCAACAGTTGAGGTGAACTATTGTATTGATTATCAAGTAAATTTCAGAGATAGAGTTGAAGTACACAGTGTTATTACTGTAACTAATTTCCAGTCACAGCTTAACGAGATTCTTTATTTTTGTTTTTACGTAACCTTCAGCTTTGATGCTAGTACCACCAATATTTTTTTTACTGTTTTGATTATTGGAAAAGAACCAAAAATATGCCTCTGAGTTATTTTATTTTTCTTCTGTTGCAGAACTTTCACTGTTTCAAACAGATCAGAAGTTGAGGCTGACAAGTTAAGGGATGAATTAATGCATGTAATAGTTAATGGAGAAAGACTAGATGTTTACTTACGGTACAAGTCCAAGACAAAACCACAAAGGGATAAACGCTTAGCGTAAGTTTTGATTTTTTTTCATAGTTGTTCTCTGTTTCCTACATTCTTTTGGTAGCACTAGGAACAGATGGAAAAAAGGTGTCACTCATTTACATCCATTCTCTGGCAGTCATGTGTGATGCACTGAAACCACAACCCCTTATCAACCACCAGGCTCCATACCCCACAGACCTTTCTATGGTTTGCCCCAGCTGCTTCACATGTCTTGATTTAGTCCATTGACAGCATATTGCTCCTTGTATACCACGTTGCTCCAAGTAATTCTGTCCCATGCAGACCTTTCACCCACCTGCATGTTCAGGCCCCGAGCACTCAAAATCTTCTTCACTCCATCCTTCCTTCTCCAATTTGGTCTACCTCTATCCTTGGCCTCTCCATTTCTAACACATATTCCTCTTTGTCAACCCCTCTTCTTTTATCTCCCCATATTAGCACATCCTTTTCAGTTCTGTCAACCATTTTCATCTTTTTACCACACAGAAGGGAACAGAGACTAAAAGAAGAAAAACTAATACAGTGCATGGACCAAACCCAAAAGTCCTGTTTGCGTATACTAACAGTAAAATGAACAAAAGTCAGTGATTGGGTCATTTAAAGAAGGTAACAGGTATGTAAATGACCCTAGAAGAATATCTGAAATGCTAATTAGCTAATATAAGACAGTGTTCAATATAAGAGTACTAGAGAGCATGAAAAATTAAATGATGAAATGTTTAGTGATTGTGATGCACCTGCATTCACAGGTATAAACTTATCAGAGAGTGATATAGGTGAAGCAATTGATCAAATTAATGAAAACTCAGCTCCAGGGTCAGATGGGATTCTAGCATTTTTTCTAAAAGCAATAGAAGAAACAATAGACAAATATCTTGAAATGCTGCTGAGACACAGTGTAGACAAATGCTGTCAAAATGACCAACAGCATTGTCACATCAACTTAGCATTGCCATAGTAAGATATATACAACAATGCAATTGTAAAATAATCGCAACTCTTCCATGATAATACTCAGCATTGCCACATTAAGGTAAAGCTTTGCCATATCAGATGTATGCAAAATAGGGTACGTACACAAAGGAAGTTCCAGATTGCTGCTAAAACAACACAGACCAGCTTGCCTGACTTCACATTTAATCAGAGTATTTGAGAGAGTAATAAAGAATATAATGGAATATCGTACTGCTAACATATTCAGTAATGAACAACAGTATGGATTTGTCCTTGACAAAAGTATGCAGACACAACCACTTGCCCATTATAATGACACATGTGAAAGCTTGATGGATGGGAAAAGAATGGACACTGTTTTCCTTAATTTTGCAAAAGCATAGGATAAAGGAAGCTGTAGAGTGTAACAGAAGAAAGTGGCAAGTGAGCATGTAAAGGGAAAGATATGAAAATGGGTCAGAGAATTTTTAATCAGTAGAAAATTCACAGTAGTTGCAAATGGAAGCATATCTGAGGAAGATGTACTCTCTGGGTTATCACAGGGAATTGTTGTAGCGGCAGTACTCTTTATAATCATGATCTCAGGCACAGGAAAGGAAATAGATAGTGAAGCAGATTTCAGAAATTTAGTAATTATCTGTGAAAAACTTGGATTTAAGGAACATAATGAAAAGATAGTTCTTTCATCCAGATAATGAGTGGAATGATATTGAGAACATTTGCAACAAGGAAGACAGTTAATGATGAAAATGTTTAATGTAGATATAAGAAGTAAACTTGAATACTGCTGTGTTGTATTGTTACCAGTAAAGCAGATTGAATTAAATAAGTTTGAGAGAATGCAGAAACATTTCACAAGTAAGATTAATGGATGAAGCATATGAATTACCATGAACGATGAAAAGAGCTGGAACTCAATAGTCCTGAATGTTGAAGGGAAAGATATATGATAATATATGCCTGGCAACAAATGTAGGGAGCAAAGAACAATGTTTTGAACCTGAATGTAACCTGACAAGGATATACATGATCATAAAAGTCAAAAGTAATGACTGGGAGCTTACCAAAAATGCATAAGACAAAGATACATGAATGTCCAGCAAGGAAGTAGGAACAGTTGTTTAATGCAGTACTGGGCAATTAAGAAACTCAAATAGAGTGACTACAGAAATATTCAAAACACGATTAGACTCATGACTGTTGAAGACAATACTGGATGATCCTAGAATAAATGACTATTCCAGAATAAAAAGCGTTGTACATCAAGCAAGAAAAGTGAGGGGATGAGGCGAGGCTGTTGTGAGAATTATTGTTGGTCAGTATACAAGTCAAGTGGTAAGTGCAACACACAAGCCCTGCCACCATGGTAAAATCTTATCCTAGGTATTCATTACTTACTCATCAACATTTCTCACACCACATATTGTCCTCAAACATTTAATTTCCAATACATTTAGCTTCTGTACATTTTCATGCATAGCCCATGTCTCACATACATACAACATCATTGGGACTACTATACCTTCAGACATACCCATTTTTGTATTCCTTGGTACTTTCCTATCTTTCCACTTATTCTTCAGTGCTTCCAGAACATTCCCTCCTTGTCTCACCTCAACTTCCAACCAAAAGTAAATTTCTCTCCAGTGTGGTTTGTCCTATAAGCAATGAGGAATCTCTTTGATCTCCATGGGATAGAAGCCTCTAACCCTGTACTTTTTGGTGAGGAACCTGCATTATTCTACCTGTAAGTAAAATAGAGCTAAAGGGGAAAGGAAGAATGGTTTGGGATTGTCTTAGGGATAAAGTCAATGGTTAATGTGAGAGCTAAGGAAGGGTTAGCACTTCTGCTGTAGGAGTTGTAGGAATGTGTAAAAGAGTGTAAGGAATTGAGCTCCAGACTGATTTCACCCAGAAAATGAAGGTTGATTATGAGAGGTACATGATCACAAACCTGGAAACAAGAGGACTAAGGAAGAGAGAAGTCTTTTGGGCGAAGCTAAGTGAGTGTGTTAGCAGTTCTGATGCAAGGGATCAAGTATTAGAGATGGGTGATTTGGATGCAAGATTGGGTAATGTGGTAGTTGCGGGTATAATTGGAGGGCATAGGGTACCTGGTGTTGTGGATGAAAATGGTGAACTGCTTGTTGAGTTCTTTGTTTGAAAAGGATGGGTTATTGGAAACATTTGGTTTAAAATGAGAGACATACATATTTATACATGGATGGATAGAAAAGATGGTAAGGGTGCATTGTCGGTTTATGTACTAATAGGTGTGGAAAGTTGAGACTTTTGGATGTGAATGTGCTGAGAGGGGCAGCTGCTGGGATGTCTGATTCTTGTTCGAGTCAAGAGTGATGATCTGTAGAGGCTTTAGGAAAAGAGGAAATGATACATGTGGGAAGAGGGTGGTGAGAGTGAGTGAGTTTGGAAAAGAAGCTTGTAAGAAGAGATACCAGGAGAGATTGAATGTAGATTGACAAAAGAACAGAGTAAATGAAGCTAGGGGTGTGGCTATGGAATTTTGGCTTGTGGAAGGTGGGAGGTAGGCAGGTGAGAAAGGGTAGTTAGTGGTGGGATGAGGAAGTTAAGTGGCTAATGAGAGATAAAAGAGTTTTATATAGGTGGTATTGCAGAGAGATAGTGCCAAATATTGGGAAATTTAGAAGAGAAAGCAGCAGGACATCAAGAGGAAGGTGCAGTGGCTGAAAAAGAATGCAAAGGAGAGTTGGTGTAAGTATCAGCGGACTTCAGGGGAAACAAATGGTTTTGGAAGAAGGTTAATAGTATCATAGAATCAACAGAACAGATGAGAACATTAGTGAAGGGCAAATGAGGAAGTGGTAACTGGCAAAATTTAAGTGAAGAAGAGATTATGAAGGATTGTTAAATACATTTATTCAGTGATAGGGTGTCAGATGTTAGATGCTTTGGGTGTGGATTATGTGTAGTGAAGGATTCATGGAATGTAGTTTGATGGTGAAAGCCTTGCATTAGATAAAGTGCAGCATGGCAGCTTGGGTGGATGGAACTGCAGTTGAATTTCTTTAAAAAGTGAGTGATATTGTTGTTAAGTGTTTAGTTACGATTTTCAGTGTGTATATTGCTTTTAGTGAGTTGCCTGAAGAGTGGTGGATTGCCTATATAGTGCCATTGTATAAAGGCAAGGAGGACGAAATTACAGTGGTATAAGTTTGTTTAAGTGTACATGGTAAGTTGTATGGGAGAGTGGTGATTGAGAGGATGGTGATATGCTCAAAATTCCAGATTGGAGAGGAACAATGTGGCTTCAGGAGTGGTAGGGGATATGCGGATCTGGTGTTTGCTTTAAAGAATGAGTGCAAGAAATACTTAGAGGGCCTTGTGTGTGGCATTTATGGATCTAGAGTAAGTGTATGATAGGGTTTATAGAGATACCTTTGTGGAATTATTGCGTGGAGGATTGTATTAATTTACAAGAGGCTTGCACAAATTCAGAAGGTGGGCTGATGCATTGTTGACTAAGTTCATCCTCCTTGGAAGAGAGAAGATTACAACCATTAAGTTTGTTCTGTATGAGAGGTGGATGAATGGAATAAAGTGATTGAAGACGTGGTTAATGCAGACAGCAAGCAAAAATGTACGAAGATGTATGTTACTGTTGTAGAAAATGTTCAAGAGATGGGGCCTACAAGTGTAAAACTCCCTTCCAATACAGGACATATACATTATTACTAAAAAGGTTCAGGAGTATTATAGATTGGAATAGAATCTTAGACCCAGACAGTAAAATTTTTTTTGATGAAAGTGTATTATACAATCATAGGCAGTTTTCTGTTCGATACACTTGAGTTTTATTGATTAGATTAAATTGAATTCCATGATACATAGGTATTTAACATTTTTTGTAAAAGGTGAACTTTATATGTATCATGAAGTAAATTTGCTGTTGGTCTTTTATGTATGCTCTTAAACCAAATATGAAATATAATTTGAACCAAAAATATTTTGTATAGTTTTTGTTATTATGCCTCTATTCTTTTGTAGGTTGTTTGTGGGAGGTCTTCCATCAACCACCACCAAAAATGAAGTAATGGAAACCTTTTGTAAAGCTGTACGAGTGGAGAAGCATGTTTCTAGTGGAAAGGCCAAGACTGATTACAATGTGTAGGTAGCTAGAGTTGTGGTTTGATGTTTTTCATAAAATTATCAATTGTACCTTGATTAACCTTGTCAACCCTGGAGGAACTATGGTTTGATTTATCAGTATTTTTTTTTTTTTTCATACTTGATCTTCATTCCCGCATTAGTGAGATAGTACCAGGAACAGACTAAGAAAGGCCACGTCTGCTCACATCCATTCTCTGGCTGTCATATGTAATGCACCAAATCACAGCTCCCTGTCCACAACCAGGCTCCACAAGCCTTTCCATGGTTTACCCTGGATGCTTCACATGCCCTGGTTTAGCCCTTTGACAGTATGTTGACACTAGTATATAACATTGTTCCAATTCACTCTATCCTGTGCATGCCTTTCACCCTTCTGCATTTTGTTTTAGAGCCATATATCACTCCCATACATCAAGGTGGGCTTTAAGTTATGATTTTTGATTAGGGATACTGTTTTATATTTCTTTAGTGTTATGTTACTAGAAAAACTTTTTTTTTTTTCAGATACTGCTTTGTTTACTTTAAGACTTCAGGAGATATTCAGGAAGTATTAGATAAAAAACCATGGTATATCAGTGGTACTGAGGCAGTTGTGAATATTCCAGGACAGGGACCAAAGAAACAAAGGGAGCGGGATAAGACCTTTGGTGGAACACCAGAAACACTCGCTGCTAATAAAGTATGTATAGTAATATAGTACTCTATTTTTTTAAAATATGGGGCAGGTTTGGCACATTGCACTCATCATTTATCTTGCTTGATTTACAATGTTGTTTCCTTCCTCAGCCACATGTTGTCTAGAATTTTCAATCTTAGGTCGAGCTAGTGTTTCCTTCAGACACCTATCCGGTTTTCTTTATAGGGTTGGTACTGTACAATGCTTACTTTCTTGTGGTACATTCTTAATACAGTATATGTTTTTATGTTTTGCATATATGATATGTATTATTATTATTATAATTACTTTGATTACTGTTCATGTGCTGTACTGTTGTTTATTCCCAGTGTAATGAGGCAGTTAAGGTACATACAACACCTGTTCTTTCCTGCTAATAACCTAATGACATCTCCCTGCTTAATCAGCTTTTAAGGCAATGAAATCATGGTCCCATTATTTAAGTACATTACTGCCCCTTTGTTTCAGCTCAGTAATGATCCTAGAACAGAGCCCTGTGGTTCTGTTCCAGGATTATTGCTATTTTTGAACTATGTGAAAGACTACCTAGACGGTATGACTCCTTCGTGAAGATGTTTGCTGATGATAAAAAGGTCCTGGGGGAAAAGAAAAGCATGGAAGGTTGCATCAACCTACAAAGGGACCTTGACAATTTCCAGAGTTGGCTTGAAACATGGCTGATGAAGTTCAGCTCAAGTAAATGTAAAGTAATGAGGTTGGATCACAGCAAAAGAATGATTTTAGAGTCAACATCTTCCCTAACCCGTCGCTAGAGTCATACCGTAGGCGAACAGTTAAGGAGACCTACTGTCTGTTAGTAAATATAAGAACTGCATTCAAGTTCATGGCTAAGGAAACATTCAGTAAGATGTTCACATCATACAAATAGCCATAACTGGAGTATGCTTCCCAGGTTTGATTATCACACCAGAAGTAGCTTGAATAACTGATGGAAAAGGTTCAGAAGAGAGTAGCAAAGATAGTATCAGAATTAAGGCGAGTGTGACCTTAAATTTGTCAATCCTGGAATAGAGAAGAGTAAGCGATTATCTGATCACAACCTTTAAGATTTTTTAACAGAACAATGATGTAAACAGTTAACATTGCTTCAAAAGATATAGGGATAGAACAGCCAGGGGACAAAGACATGAAATTAAGTAAGCAATCTGTTGATGACCTCAATCTGTTTTGAGAAGGCTACTCCTTTTCTCCTTTCCACAAAGGTTATCTTTCATCTACTAAAGGATTGTCCCCTTATTCCTGTCTGTGATCTAGCTTCTTAATCAGCCTCCTTGGTGGTACAAGTGTCAAATTCTTTCTGGCAGTCTAGTCCAATGAGGTCTCAGCATCAGCACCAGTGTCTGGGTAGAGTGGACTGATTGTTTAAGGAATAGCATTGTAAGAGAGAGGTATGGTAGTAAGAATAGTTTGTTGAGAGAGCTAACCAGGATGTGCTTGGAATGTTTTGGCCATATGGAGAGAACTATTCAGTTTAGGTCTCACACTTCTTAAATATTTTGATATTATACTTCATTCTGCATGTCGTTGTGCATTGAATGTGGCAAGTGCCATTTAGCCTTGTGCTTAGTTTGATAAATTTTTTCTACTGGTATTTTGTATCTTTTATGTTTAACAAAGTAGCAGATGCAGGAACTTCCCCAAACACTTTGCAGCTAATTTTGTATAAAGATTTTAGATTTTATAGTTTAACAGGAATGTGATCTGAATTATACATGCTATCATATCTTTATGATAGATACCATTTAATTAATTTTTTAACAATAAACTTTTAGATATGTATTTCATTATATATTCATATTTTATTAGGTTAGCATTGTACAGTTCTTGATAATTTTTGAAACTGAAGTAGGGCCTTAAAGTTGGAATATTTTGACCTCCAGTTTGTAGTTTTTAGTCTCAGTTTTCACTTTCAGGATTAGCTGTTACACTTCTGATTTTTGTGTTGTTTTCAGTTTAGCTAAACTGGTTGCAGTGGTTCATAGTATTTTCAGTGATGTTAAGTGATGGCTTTTTATTAGTTGAAAGATTTTCTGATGTTGTTTATGATGCTGCCTCGTTTAAGGTAGCATTATGGTGTTGGTAAGACAGCCTTAGATGGAAGGATGGAGCGATAAAGATTTTGAGTGATGGGGGCCTGAACATGTAGAAGGGTGAAAGGTATGTACAGGATATTTGTTATGCAAGGGGGCATCAAGCTGTCATGTAGTCGGTAGTAGTTGTTAGGCAGCCAATGACTAGGGAAATATAGTACCATTGCTATCTGCCTAGGTATTGGGAGGGTTAGTGACAGCTGCATAGTGAACCACCATTTCAGTGGTTGTCAAGTTGAACTCTTCCGACCCAGGTAGCTGTCTTTCTGCCCCACCCACTCGTGGACTACTGGCATTCTATCTACATAACACTTGACAGCACTTAGCTAACACAGGTCATTCTTCATAACTCTAGATTTTCTTGCAATGAGCGCTAGGCATTAACCCTGCCTTTTTGAAAAATGGTAGGAGCAGTAGATAGAAGTAGTAGGTAAAAAGATTAGGTAGAAGTAGTCAGTAGGAACATTAGGTAGGAGCCTCTGCAAACACTTCACTAGAGTTGCTCTATGCCAGTGGCCTGTTAAGGGTGAGGCACTAAAGGCTAAGAAGCAGCAGTGGAGTTTACTAGTTATGGAGACTCTATTGCCGTGGCCACCTCCTTGAGGGAGTTCCAGTTGGAACAGGTGTCAGAGATATAGATATAGATAGATAATGAAGAAAGAGAAAATAAGTGATTCTACATGTTAGTCATGGAGGGAGGATGGGGGATAGAGAGATTGAGGACTTGGGAGGATGGAGTGAAGGAGGCCTTAGGGTATTGGGGCCTGAACATGCAGGAGGTGAGAGGCATGCATGACACAGAATAAAAAAAATATGTTGAGGTGACATG
>JAUUDW010251420.1:5205-21790 GCA_032361385.1 Panulirus guttatus | reverse complement strand
GAAGACTTTTGTGTGCGTTGCTGGATTCATTGCCTGTCTGATTCGAAACGTCACTAAGCCAGAATCCACGTATGACTAATACATCAAACGTATTAAGTACAAATCCTTGTTTATGTTGACCTTAATTAGGCTGCGTTGTTTTAAGATATCAATCTCCCGGGAGGAATCACCTGCTGAAACCACAAAGATACTGAGAAGATTCACATTGCACAGTCAGGAATGAAATTCCACTCATATAGTCACAAATGCTGGATGAGGGACGTAGTCGAGGGATTTCAAATATAGATGGCGCTGTAAGTTTAACACGTTGGTTCGAGGCTGCACACACGGAGCAGATATTAATCTTGTACGTCACTGGCTAACGGTACAGGGAGGGTAGGTATTAACGATGGATTTTACAAGGGAGTAGCACATATGGATTAGACTATTACAGTACGTATCTAAATACTTGTAGGTAAGGGTGCAGAAGCAATTGAAAGGTGGACATCACAGGGAGTATTGATCCAGCTGCATCTGTGGCAAGGACTGACCTCTTGCCCCTGTGGCGCAGGAGGAGGTATGTAAATGGTGGAATTTTTACAGGTAGTGATGTACGTCGACCATCCGTATTTTTTTAGACTTAACATGTGAGTGGTAAAAGCTGGAGCAGACGTTAGCATGAACCTCGCACTAGAGAAGACGTTATTCTTGGATTTCATAGCTGCACAGGTACATGCAGGTCGAATACCAGTGAATAAGTAGTCACTGTGCTTGTAATGGTGTATCCTGCAAGCAAGTGGTACCAGTGGAGCAGATACCAATGATCGACCTCCTAGGTAAAACAGACATTGATGGGGTAGCTAGTAGAGATGGAACAGAAATTGGTATGACCCTAACAAGCTAGCAGAACGAACGAAGGGTTACCAAGACAAGTGGAACAGATATTGGTAAGGATCTCACGAGCTAGCAGAACACGCGAATCAGAAGATATCCGTAACAGACTTCATTGGGTACTAGTATAGGTGGAACAGAAGTTGGTACAGACCTCACAAGCTAGCAGAACACATGAGGCAGACATTGACAGAATTCACAAGGTAATAGCACAGACTAAGCGGTAATTGGTATGGATCACACAAGCTAGTGTTACAAGCGAAGAGATGTCAGTGATAAATCTCTCTTCATAATGGTAGGGGTGACTTTGATATCACGGGTGGTAATCTGTAGCAGCGTCACAGCTGGAACAGACATCAAATGATAAATCTCTGTCCTCTCTATTGGGTTGTCGTTTTTCATTCGAGGCCACCAAAAACCAAGCATAGATGTATAAGTAAATTGTAAAGCTAGAGGATTAGTTTTTCAAAATTGCATTCAAATGCCCTATCTTTTGTTCCAACTTTTTTTTCGTTTTATAAGCACTGCCTAACTTTGTTTTATGTCATTCGAGATTATCGCATTTGGGTTTTTTTTTCTTCATTTTCCTTTTTTAAGTTTAGCGGAATTCATACTTTTAGTTTATCTTTTCGTTTATTCTAACAATGTGTAAAACTTTGCATTTATGGATAACAGAATGCATCTGCCACCTGTGAGCCTCAATTTATCGGTCGGTCTATGTTAGCTTACAACATAAAACGTTCAGTTTATGTTGTTGCTCTGTTTCCCTCTTTATTTATATTTGTGAATTTTGATGTCTTACTGTACAGCCCCTTTATTAACGTTAGATATTTATTGGAATGAGAAGAGAATTCGTCCTTGAACTGATCCCAACGGCACACCACTTGATATGTCTAACCATCATGAAACTAGATCGCTAATCTCTCTTGTCTACGGCCACTCAACCAACTTTCTAATCATACAGAGAAGTACAAGCCTAGCTATACCATGTGGCTCAACTTCTACGTGTCGTCTTTGTTGCTGGACTTTATCGAATGCCGCACGGAGATGTAGTGAAATCATATCAGCTGTTCTGCTTCGCCAATACGTGCTGGTAATATCATAAAAGATATGGAAAAGTTTGTCGGACATGAAAGATGTCAATGACCATGCTTCGAGTCGTGAGGTGCTTTGATCCTCGAAATGATTCACAACCTTATCTCAAATGATGGTGTCCATAAGTCTTCAATCACAGTCTTTATAGCCTTATTATGCGGACAATTTCTGAGCAAGGTCTTATCATCTATTCTGAAATATCATTATTGTATTGGCAAGCTTGAAGCCCTGCAAACTTTTCTATTTTGTAGCAAATGAGTTTCTGAAACTAGCAGCCAAGGGCTTACATCACAACACATCTGGCGACCTGGTTTTAAAAAGACATTTTAACTCCATTGACCCTGCACAACAAAGCATTAATTTGATTAACAGCAGCAGTCATCTTCCCCAGGGTCCGTATATTGTGACACGACCTGCAAATAAATGGCCTGGAATATACTTCTCATGACTAGTAACAGCTATCTTTTGTAGGTAATCTTGCATTATTTCCCCCTTCCTTATTCTTTCGACGTGAACGCAGAACGCTTAAATACTTCACCACTGGACTAAACGCGACTGTGGCGCGAGTGCTCTAGAGCATGTCTGCCTCTAGTTGGAAATAAAAGAAATTATCTTTAGTATTCATCTTTGTCAGCCGAGCAAGGGAGCGTAGCCTGAAAATGAGCCAAGCGACAGTCGTCAGAGATGAACCGTACGAATGAAGTCGCCCGTGAGAGAGAAAGAGAGAGAGAGAGAGAGAGAAAGGGGGGGAGGAGGAAAATAAACGAGCGTGCTGGGCGAAGGAAAACGTGAAATTTTCTTCTTCATGCAGCTAAAGATATCATTTAACGAAGGACCGCTAACAAGACTCACGTTACGCCACGGGAATAGTTTCGTGATCCGTATGTGGTACAGCTTCGAGAGACGAATGTGTAATGGGTGAAACATATCATAATTTCTTAGGCAGGAATGAATCGTGAAAATAAATACCTATCTTGCAGCTGAGCTACATAAGAATTCAGAGAATATGCACGTGTTGAAAAATTGTAGAAAACTCCATACCAGACGTCTTGTTAAGTATGAGCGTTGCTCCGAGGCTGCGAGGCAGGAAAAGGTCATACAACATCCCGGCAAGCGAAAGACTCAAGTCTCGTAAGAATAGAAAAGGAACATGAAGCCTATCACACTCTATATTTCATCTTGGGTAAGGAACTTTTCTTCCCACTGTCTATATTTCATCGAGGTTATCGGAATATGATGGGAAAAGATCCAGATTTCATGTACCTAATAAATCCAATATACAAGGGCCGAATTTATTGATAGAATTTATTGGGTCAGATCTAAATGGATGTTTCATGTGTGTGCCGAGTGGGATATATACCTAAGGCAGGAGAGCTGGATTTTTGAGGAATATTTCATGACTTCTGGCGACCATAAAGGATCCTCTCCTCCTTCCTTATATCCTTCCTTCCCTGTTCCCTCACTTGTATACGTCCTCCTCTTACAGGTATGTCCCTACTTCCACCTGACAGCCCTTCCACGTACTCACGATTTAGGAGACACTAAATTGATAACCGATAATCAATATGGGTTTCCTAGTGAAAAATCTTATACATCGAATTGAATAGAATTCCTTAGTTATATATTCCAGGGTATCAAAAATACCACCAGATGTTGTATACCTAAATTTTCTAAAAGGTTTCGACTATGTATCACATAAAAGAACACTATGTGATATGAGATCACATGGTATAGAAAATCGATTATGTGCCTTTATCTTGGACTGGTATAGTTCGAAAAATATTGATTGGTATCAAACATGGGTGGATCCAGCTGGCTCTGCGTTAAAGAGTGGATTCCCACAGGGTTCGATATGAGGACCTGTGTTTTTCATTACCTAGATCAATGATCTTGTGAGACTGGGTTCACACGTGAAATAATTATCAACGGTTGATGAAGATACGTAGTCGGGTAATGAAATTCTTCATTAATTCAAAATAGATTGAGACATATTGATGGAAGGATCTTCATTGCAGACAGTTGCAAGGTACTGCATTATTGGTAATATTGATCATGTTAAGTAAGCTGTTGTCAAAAACAAAAGAAAGGCTCTTAGAGTTTTAACCAGTAATGACGTAGAATAGGCAAAGCAGTATGTGGCTCCATAAAATAATGCAATATTAGGTTTCATTGGTGAAAATAGAAACTACAAAAGAAAAAATACTTTGTATCTGCAAAAGCCACGTCAGACCACATTCAGAAAACGCTATTTCAGTTTTGGTCAAAGACGAAGCAGAATTAGAATAGACATAAAAAGAGCAACGAAGCTAATGCCATCATTTACGTTGAAACGTTTTGAACAAGCACTCAGAAATCCTAAATCATTATCTCTAATACTCCAAGTACGTCGACGCTTACGAAATAATTTCTTTTTCGAGATACTCCTTAGTATCACAAATCACGGTAATTGCATTCTCTCCAGATGAGGATACGGTGACCAGAATCTATTAGTGTAAAGTTAATGGGAAGGAAATGTAATTTAAGCTTCAGCAAAAGTTCTTGCCTCAGCAGAGATAATTATAGACCACTGGAAAAAACTTGATAATGTCAAAGTGAAGACTATTAATGATTTTAAAACTCAGCTAAGCAGATATACTTTAATGATACTGATTATCAGAGTATGAGAAAGTTGTTTTTCATTGGATTAAAAATGAGAGCATAATATGCACTGATCCCAACTCTTTTTCTGTTTAGGATTCATTATCGATGAAGGATCTTCCTTCCACAAGTTACCGCGGATGGAATTGCATCGGAGTATTCCACTCGTGTTGTCTTTATAGAATATCTACGTCCGTGGGTTCTTTCTATATAACACGGTGTTCTTTCCGAAATATATTTTCCTGTGCTCTTTTTTTTGCCAGAGGGAGTAATGGGTGGGAAGGAGCCTTGTGCTCTACGGTCCTGTCATCCATCTCTATAGTCAATTGATCTAATGCATTGTTCGTTTCCTCCTGCAGGTAACCTCGACGTGGACCATCAGATCTGTTGACTGGTTTGCCCATGTCCTCCTTAACCATCGGCCGCACATACCATTCCCCCTACTCTCTGTCCCTCTCACTTCTCTTCTCTCCCTAACCCCGTGAAGTGGTCCAGCAAGACAACCAGAAACTTTCAAATCCCGGATTACAGTGCAAGAGAATATACTTACGGACCGCCAACCGTTCCCTGTTGGTTAGGTGCAGTAATTAGTAAATCAGAACCCACATCGCAGAGAGCACTGTCCTCCATCCCTTGACACAGACGAGGCAATTACCGAAGCGGGCCGTTACTGTATTTCCATAAGTATGTGTGGATGGCGTTGACTGGCGTCGGCCAGGAGCTACCTAGGCGGTGACCTTTGGATAAACCTTGAGCACCTCGGAGCGACCCTGGGACACGACGGAACGACCCTGGGGCATTCATGTCCCACACTGTCGTGATCTTAAAGTCGTCGTGCTCATGGGTCTTTATGTCGTGTCCAAATGTCGTACTCAGGAGCGTATCGGTGGCATCAAGCACAGCGTCCAGGAACCGGACGGTTACCAGCTCTGCAGACTTGGTGTGCAGAGGAACAGGTTAGTGTACCGCCCAGCCTACATTGTCCTTTGGACTGTGTTATGTTAGTATATAGCTGTTTGAGTCTACATTTTTGCTTTTCTCTGTACGTAGTAGGTTGCAGGCAGCCACCGTCCAGGGAGAAGTATCACCAGTAATACCCGCCTGGGTATCGAGAGAGTTAGTGTACTTCAGTGGCTTTCCGCTGTCACTCCTTTGGCCCGGGTAGATTTTAAGTTTATCCTCACCCACACGTTTATGGGTAACGGGGAGAGAGTTTTACACTCGTGTTGCCCCGTTCTCTTTACCTTGCATATGTGTAGTTTATCTTCACTTCTGTGTACACACACACAAACACACACACACACACACACACACTCAAATACTCCATCGTAAGCCAGATTCTCATATATCGACCAGCCTCGAGGCGAGGATGAACACCTGAGTTGGGTGCAGGCCTACTACCACGTCTAGGATTCGAACCAATGCGAGTCAGGGCCCTGGGTTAGCCCGTGCTGGCTCGTGGTCAGTAACACTAACTGCTGCACCACAGGGGCAGAATGTCATCCTAAATACTCCTAAATGATCACGTAAGTACTCCACCCACCCTGAGACGCTTCCCATTTCTCCTCTATCCACACCATTCTCCCTTCCTTCTGCTGTCCACCCACTCCCGTTTTCTACCACCTTCCACCCTCGCACCTCAACTCCTCCCTCCTCCATCCATAGTTCTCACATTCGCTCCCTTCATTCTTCACTGCCAATTTCTGTCACTTCATTGCTCCTTCCACTCCTTCCCTCTCAAACTCCCTTTTTCATTTCCTCATTCCTCGTCCTCTCACTCCTCCTACACTCCCACATTCTCTCTCTCTCTCTCTCTCTCTCTCTCTCTCTCTCTCTCTCTCTCTCTCTCTCTCTCTCTCTCTCCATCCTCTCAAGGCTTTCCTCCATCCAAAACCTCTCCATTCTCTCCCTTGTTCTTTTAATCCATTTTCTTCTTCCTTCGCTTTATTTTACCTTCTCTTCCTTCATTATTTTTTCCCTTTTCTTTCCAAACTTCTCTGTTTTACTTCTCCGTCGTTTCCGTCCTCTTATTCCTTTATCTCTTCTTCTCCCTCTCTCTCTCTCTCCTGTCGTATCTCACAAGACAGCTTCCATTGTTACCCTGTTCATCATGCCAGACCTCTTCAGTTTACTTTTTGCACACTGCACATCAATTTAGAGTTGAACCATTACTCTCCACTTAAAACCATCTCGTAATATTTCTACCTGATTGATTTCATCTTCTTTTCATTTGTCACTGCCGTTCTTTGTTCTCATTCAGTAAATTTCAGGTGTATTTGGTTTTTATATTTTCATTTATCACTTTTACAGCATCTTTCTCCACGTTACCTTCCGCTGAGAGAAACGTAAATTTCCACTTTAGGTATTCGCTAATTCGTCCTTTTCTCGCACGTTACCACGTACTTTTTAAGGTACGTGTTTGAGGATTCTATCACCAACTTATATAATGTTCGTGAGCGGCAGTCTGTTACGATTCGAAGCAAAACACTTAACTCTTAAATAAAAGCTTTCACAGGGCGTACAACATGATGGTGAAGTCTCTGATTGTGTCACACTCAGATGATGTGGGATCTGTTTGTTCTACGCACAAGATGAAGGACACGACCATACTTCCACATTCAGGTGATGGACCAGATGGTTCCACACTGAGGGTTTCACACTCAGATAATGGTTCTGATGATTCTACAATCAGATGAAGGATTTAATCTCTCTCAGAACAAATAAGATATGCTGGTAACAGAGATGTCTCTGAAGTATTTGTCCTGCCTTGATCTAAGGGTACTGAGAGCCTTTGAATTATATCTGGTGCTAAAGTATCAATTGTATTACAAGTTTACGGCTGAAGAGCATTTGTCCACGTTGCTATTACGTCTCATTTCCCTAATCTTCATACTGTTATGTTGCTGAAAATATTTAGTATTTTGAAAAGTATTTGACTTCCTCGGAGTCTGCGCTTCAGGCCCTAGAACTTATCCTTACGAGTCTTTACTGTTGTGGGTGACGGAGTTAGTTTCGTCGCCATTCTTTGAATTATTTCTAGGTTTACGTCATCCATGATCTAATTTGGTGAACAGAATTGACCGGCCTATTCCAAGTAAGGCTGACCCAAGGTTTTGTAGAGAAAGAGCACTGTATTCTTTATTTTTAGTTTAAATGTCAAGCTTCGTGAATACTTTCCCTTGTCTCTTTTATTTTTCCTTTCATAATCCTCTCTATATTTCAAATAAGGTCTAGCCTAGATGTGGACAAAAAATTTTATCCATGACTGGGAAACAAAGAAAAGAAAAAAAGTCTGTCAACCATGCAAAACCTAATAACCTTGCTTTAATTCATATTTACTTTCAACTTCCTCTTTTTCACACACTCTTCCAAACTCAGTCACCATCTTCTGCAGTTTCTCACTCGAATCTGACACTAATGCTATCAAACAACTTACTTCCCATGTCCTTTAATCCCCTACAGACTGCATACTCGAGCCTCTCTCCATGACTCTCACACTTACCTCCCTCACCACCCAGTCCATAAACAAATTAAACAGCCATGGTGATATCATATAACCTTGCTGCAGCCCAACCTTCACTTGGATCCATTCACTCTCCTCTCTTTCTATTTGTACACATGCCTTACACCCTAGACAAAAACTTCTCACTGCTTCAAGCAGCTTCCTTACCATACTGTATATTCTTAAGATCTTCCACAAAAGCATCTCTATCAACTCTATCATACGCTGTCTCCAGATCCATAAATACTATATGCAAATCCACCTGTTTCTCTAAGTAATCCTCACACATTATTCAAAGCAGACATGTAATCCAAACATTGTCTAACACTTCTGAAACTACACTGTTCCTCTGCAATCTGATGCTTTGTACATGCCTTCAGCCTCTCAATCACTACTCTCCCATACAATTTACCAAGTAAACTTAATGACATTATACCTCTGTTGTTTAAACACTCACCTTTATCCCCCTGCCTTAATACAATGGCACTATACATACATTCTGCCAATCCTCAAGCACCTCACCATGATTCATATACATGCTGAAAATCTGATTTAACCAATCAACAACAAAGTTACACCCTTTCTTATTAAATCTAACTGGGGAGAAATTGCATTTTTGCACTATCAAATTTTACATGGTTAATGCTTCTCCACTCCAAAATGCTGCAGAGGTTTGAAATGAGAGAAGAAAGATGATCAGTACGAGTAAGAAAACGAGTATTAAAGAGGGGGAGGGGAGGAAAAATGAGTAGAAGTATGTACAGTGGAATCATCAGCATAAGAGTGCACAGGGTTAGAAGTAGAAGAATGATCATTTACTGAGAGAAGGAAGAGAGTAAACAATGAGACAGAACCCTGGGGAAAACCACCATCAATAAAACAGGAGAAATAATATGTTTGAGAACTGAGAAGAGCAATGAAACTGAAGAAGGGGGAGTTCAGCAAAGACTTACGCTACATCCTGTCAAGTGCTTTCGAGATGTTGAGAACTGAGAAGAGCAATGAAACTGAAGAAGAGGGGAGTTCAGCAAAGACTTACACTACATCCTGTCAAGTGCTCTGGAGATCTTGAGGGCTACGACAAAAGAAATTTTCACTGAAATTCCTGAAGGAGGAGGATCAAAGGTGAGTCACATAGGACAGAAGATCATTAGTAAACCTAGCACTGCAAAATCTATACCAGTGACCTGAGTGAAAGGAATGGGAAACTGACTGTTGTAGAAAGGGAGATTTCTGAAAAGTTACAAAGACTCTGGAGACAGCAGAAGTGAGAGCAATTGGAGGGGTTAAAGCTGTCTCCTTTTAAGGGATAGGCTGTACCAAGGAATGCATCCAAGCAGATGGGAAAGTCTGGTTTTTAGGCAGAGGCAAAATAGGCAAGCAGGGATTGGTGCTAGTTCAGAGGCACACTCTCCTAGAAGCAAAGGAGGTACACCATCAGATCCATTAGCCTTGTCCACCTGAAGCCAGGAGAGTACGTGAAGACCCTACATGAGAAGAATATAGGAGATAACACACATTCATTGGGTGGAGATGGGGTCAGAGGATTAGAAGCAGAATAATCCAAAGTTGAGTCTGTGGAAAACAAATTATCAAAAAAAGTGGCCCTGTCAGCTAGAGATTAGCAAAAAAGAGGTGGAAATGTTAAATCACAGTTGTTAGGTATGATTTTAAGTGAGAACCAAAAAAATGTCATTAGGCAAAGTCAAGTCAGCACAGTTACTTACTTTTTTTCAGATACAGCACTTAGTTCTATGAAAAGCAGCTTTGCAATGATTCTGAGCAGAAATGAAAATGGAGTGCATTTCAGGGTAGGGGAAGATTTTCAAGGTTCACAAATTACAGTCCCTGATATGACAGGAATCAGAGGAAAATAAATCAAACGATACTTGTGGAGAAAACTACCTGGGATATAGTACTTTATCCCAGCCTTATGGAGAAAAAGTTCTGGGATATAGGACTCTATCCCAGCCGAGATAACTTCAGCTATGTGTTCAGTGCAACACAAGACATCTCAACCACAGAAGAAGTACCTATTCCATGGAAAGTAAACAAAGAATAACCTCTGAGCTCTCCAAAAGTGTCAACGTTAGTGTTTTGAGGAAGGTAGGGGGAAAGAGAATGGACATGCCGAATCAAAATTGCTGGATATAAGATTATGATTTGATGATCTTAAGGGTACAGAAATGGTATGTGAATAGTGGGAAGATTCAGGGGTAAAAATGAGGTCAAGTGTGTAAAAGAGTGGTCATGACAGTCAGGAACTTGAGTATGGTGCTTAATTAATTGTTTCAGACCATTAATGAAAGAAAAATAAAAGGCACTGGCACCACCATGATCATCTTTGTGGTGTACATTGAAATCCCTTGTATAGAAGACCAAAGCATGTGGATGTGAAGACAGCAAGGTTTCTGTTTATCTATCTGCCTATATCTCAGATGACCATTCCCTCTGTGAACTCCCACCAAGGGGGTGGTCATGGCAAAAGAGTCACCACTTAACCCAGTCCTTACCTTCCTCCGAAGCAAATACCATCCCACAAATTCTTCCATCACTTCTCTCCCTCCAGTCCTCTTCCATTCTATTTCCATATGTCAAAGGTGGTCTTCCTCTCACACCAACACTTTCCCTGTAAACACCCTGTCTTCCATTCTTTCCACATGCCCAAACCAACTCAAAGTATTACATTTCACCCACTATACCCTTCAATAATTCATTCCCTTTGCATTCATTTCCAACCATACCAAATCTCTTATACACTCTCTCATTTCTTTCTTCCTTCCTCCTGTTCATACTTCATGCTTCTCTCAAATAGCTTATTTCCATAGCCTTGATTCTTGACCTTTCTTACTCTTCTATGTCCATGTTTTGGATGCATAGGTTAGGGTCAGGAGGACTAGGTTGTTCCTTAATCCTTCACTATTCTATAAAGGAACACAATTAGTCTTCTGTCCTGTACTGCTCTCTTCCTAATCGCTCTTTCCATATCACCAAACTTACCCATGATAGCTCGTAAATACTTACATTCTCTCACCTCTTCCAGTCTTTCTCCCCCATGATCTACAACACAGTTTAGAACACTTTCTTCTTGCACTCTATAGGGTTTTGCAAAATCTGTACTTTCACTTTGTTTCCTTTCAATCACCATTACTTTACTTTTAAATACATTTACATTCAGTTGCCTACACTTACATACCTCATAAAACAAACTTACAATGTTCTGCAACTGCTCTTCTCTCTCTGCAACCAATACACTATCATCCACAAATAGGCTTGTCACTGGCCATCAAATCTCACTAACACACTCCATCTCTGCACCCCACTTTCTATAATTTTGTTTTCACCTTTCTCATCACTCCATGTTCAAAAGCTATGGCAACATCACCCAGCCCCACTTCACACCCACCTGTATACAGAAACTTTTACTCTACTCTCCATCCACTCTTGTTCCTGCATTTGTTACTCTATAAGAGTCTTTCACACCATCCAACAGTTGTCCTTGTACTCCAGATACTCTTAATACATCCCATAAAGCATTACAGTCGACTGTCATATGCTTTCTTCAGACATATAATAGCTACATACAGATTCTTACCCTCTGCTAGATACTTTTCAACACTCATTTTCACCACAAAAATCTGATGCACACATCCCCTACCTTTTCTAAAACCTGCTTGCTCCTCGCCTATTCTGCATTCAGTCACTCCCATTGCTCTCTCAATCAACATTCTTGCATACACTTTTCCTGGTAAACTTAACAGACTTCGCAGCACGACATCAAAAAGTTGATGAGTTGAACAATGTCTCAGGAATTTTGGGGAAGTAAACAAAGCATAAAAGCAAGGTAATAAAGGGGTGAGAGATTTTGACCTAGATGGCATCAGAGTCTGGAGTCTCAAGATCCTTAAGGCATGCAACAGGTGTCTTTGTACTACAGAAGGCACAAAACTCTCAACTTGGAGCAGAAATGATAATAGAAATTATAGTTACAGATCTGATGGTGCAAAGGAGAAGAAGCCTTGGACAGCTGGATTTTGGACAGATGAAAATGATAGGGGAAGGAGGAGAACAAGTGGTGTTTAACAGAAGGAATGTTAGAATTAGGATTGCAAATGCTGCAGAAATGGATATGACTGCAAAAGTTGCAGAAATAGACAACAAAAGAGCCAGGTCTAGGTGCTGTAGCTATAGGTATGGGGTGGATCCCTGTTGCATGACGGTGGTCAAGTGGACCATGGAATCCACTCAACCCCACTCGACTGGTGGCACTGTTCCAAATTGATGCCAGAGAATTATATGATGGTCATACTGCCATAATTATGAAATACTGAAAAGTATGAAAAATAGACAAAAATAAAGCTATGTGTGAGTTATTGTTAAGTGCTGTTTATGAGAAAAAGACGGTATGGGGCTGGGGATGAATGCCAGCAAATCACATGTGAGTGAGGCATGGTAAAAATGACAGCAAACTGGGCCTGAAAAACAAACACCACAGTGCTGGCTCAGTGCAACACTGCCACTATTCCTCCTGAAACCCAGCAACAGTATTAGATTGTCCATACAAGTAGTTACCTTTTCTATGTCTGTCCTTGGTAGAGGATGATTTGATTTTGAAATGGTGATGTTGTTATTCCCTGTCACAGCATGTATCACAGCTGCATCTGCAATGGCCAAGGCCAAAGGTGGAGTGTGAAAAGGTTGGTTGTTAAAAAAAGCTAAGACATATGATCCATATCTATCACCTTCCATCTGGAAACCAACCATCCAATGCTGGTTGAAAGAAGGGAGGTCACTTTCAGCCTAAAGAAAGAGAAAGAAAAGTATTTTTTAGAATTTCACAAAAACACCTCTATCTAAAACCATAAATATGAAATACACATGGCAGTTACTCACTAGTGGGGCCATGCCTTTAAAACAGCGTCTCATTTGCTGGTTTGACATATTCAATACAAACTAAATGAATGACTCTTACATTCAAAGTAGAGTAGAACAAGCAGAGTTTCCTTGTTCATGATTAAATGCTAACAATGAATAAAGTTTCAAGTGTAAACAGCCTAACAGTAATGCTTTACATATGCACTAAAAAAATATGCAAGTTGGTCTGACATCCAATGTAAACACTTTTTGGCCACAATGTCAGGTAGTGGAGTAAACCTCATATATAACAGAGATAATGAGGGTCATACACAGTGGTTTATAGAAGAAATAAACCCACACAAGGAATATGGACCAGAAAATGCCTTAACATCTGCAGAAAACATAGAAAGACAAATAAGACGCTGTTTAAGAACTCATCATAAAAGTGACAGTGAGGTTACCTTGACTACTAATTTGTGCTCTGGGAAAAAAAAAAAAACTGATGAATTCCTGGCTTAAAGAAATTTTAAGAGATTAGTTCAGATGGAAGAAGTCATGAATAAAACATCTCGTGAACTTGGTTGCATAATGAGCGAAACTATGAAAAAGAGAAATGGTGGGTTCATTGTGCACTTCTTCCACGTAGGAGTCAGCTAACGAGCAAGATAGATACGAAACCATCCAATCTCTTTAAGAATAACAGACAAAATTCCCAGTGATACACATATGGGTAATCCCACCATGCACCCTTCAAGAAAATATTCCCTTGTACAAACATATATAATAATTAACTAAAAAAAACAACCTCGATCTTTTTTCTACCACAAAAAAGATATGCATTAATAAGCTATTGTCTATCTATACTTATATCTCTGATGCCCACTAACTCCGGAAATTCCCTCAAGGGGGTGGCCACAATAAAAAAGCCTCCATAACTAGTGAATTCCAGTGCCACTTCTTAGTCTTTAGTGCCTCATCCTTAACAGGCCACTGGCAGAGGGTAACTAATGTGTCAACCTTACAGTCCTACCTAATGTTCCAACCTACTTCTTCTAACTAATGCTCCTATCTAATACTAATGTTTCTACCTACTGCTCATATCTGATGTTCTTACCTTCTACTTCTATCTACTGCTCCTTCCAATTTGCCAAAAGGCAGGGCTAGCACATAGCACTTACCCTAAAATTATGAAGAATGAGTGTCAAGTGTTAAGTGTGACAAAGAGAGATTGCATGTCTGTGGACAGAATGCCAGAGTCAGCATGTTGGTGAGGCAGAAAGGAAAGACAGCTATCTGGGTCAGAAGAGTGCAACTTGACAATCACTGAAGTGGTAGCTTACTATACAACTACCTCTAACCCTCCCAATACCGAAGTGGTTTGTACTGGTGATGTACCTCCCTGATCAGATGCTGCTTACCAACTACTACCTACCACTAATAAGCTGGAAAAGGGATATCAAGTTTCTTAACCAACTTGATGATGTCATCAGTAAACAGTTCTTCAAAACATGCAAAGATAGAGCAACTATTGGCCACAAACCATGACATATGTTAGAAAAGATAAAAAAAGGTATGTTTATGGCATCTGAGTAGTGGATGAATACAGTAAGATAAATGATGAACCTGTGCATGCCAGTAGAATAGAATCTAAAGTCTTATGGCAGTGGTAAGATTTCATGAGATGTGGCTGCACAAGTTTAGAAATACCTCCCTGCACTGTACAGATAGATAATTACATTACTAAATTTGTTGATAAAAAGTCACAGATGGAGAAAAATGAAAATTCTGAAGAAGAATAACTATCTTTCTACCAAAGGTAAAACCTTGTGAACATATGAGTTGGCACTTGCTCAGTAATGAGCTTGGCGGGGATAACAACATAATTTTACCTCCTAACTTTAGATGTTTCCATGAGAATTCAACCTTTCAACCAATTTAAGATAAATGAGGTAAGTAGACACCCACTCATAGGACTTACTGAAAATTTAGCTATTCAATTAGGCCTATAAAGTCATGGTGCAGAAGTAAGCTAGAACTAAGGGATCATTTATCCCCATTCATTCACTAACCACTGGTGACAGTGTCTTGGGCATGTTGCTGCTGGGAATTAACAAACGCATTTTTGAAAGGAAGGAGTGGAAGGAAAGGAAAGATCCCTTACAATGATACCACTGTGACTTTTAAGGGCAAGGAACAAGAGTGAAGATACTGCAAGATGATGTCAAGCAACAATCAGCTGGTATGCAGAGTACCAGCAAATGGGGTAGATGGTCACTTGGTGCAACATCACCTGTACATCATTGTGTCACAGGCCTAAGTGAGTTGCTGTATGGTCACTGAGTCCAGTTAAAAAGCATCCAGATGCCTCATATATATTTTATAATAAAGAATATGATTACAACCAATTTTAGAGGGAAAATAGTGTTTTAAGCCCCATCCCCCAAAAAAGAAGTGCTCTCTCTCTCATAGAGTTTTGTCTATATATGAGAAAAGGGATAGAGAACAAAGAAACCTCAGGTGAGTAAAGAATGGTAAACAAATTGATTAGAAGTGTTCACTATATCTGGATTTAAGCTCAAGATGAAGGCCTTGTTTCTTCATAGCAGTACTCCACAAAAGGTGATTGGTTTTCTACGGAAAAATACTGTGATTAACCATATGTTATCATTGAGGTTTTTGCCTATTATTCCCAAGGAGAATGAGGTTCTATCATTTTCCTTGCTCATTGGTTTACTCCTATTAAGAAGAAATATATAAGCAATAGTAGTCAAGTCTTGAGGCATCTCAGTACAGGCCATAATGCTGTACAGGGAGAATCAGTACACTTAAAAAAGTAACAATAAAAGTGTATAAATATCAACAAACGGTCCTCTCAAAATGACCTTAATCTTCTTAGTATCCATAAAAACTGATATACATAAGTTTGAATAAATGAACAACAATAGGCCTTACTTGATTCAAGATAAAGGCAGAAAAATTTGAACTTGGCTCAATCACTGTCTTCTTGTTACGTCCATGGAAACTTAACTCAAAGGCTTCTTCCAGAGCTTGGGTATGTTTATTTGGCTGAAGAACTTGCACTGGTGTTACTGTTCCATCAAAGTTCTGTAAAACAATTACAAATCATCAAGAACATTTGCAGCTCAATTTAATGTGATGGAGTTGTTTGGTTTCATAATTTTCTTGAAAATGTTTTATCATAAACTGCCAGAAAATGAATTTTTTGGGTATAAGTGACCTTTCTCTTCCTGGAAAACATATGAACCTTAAAAGACATACCTTTGGTCTGACAACATAAACATTTGTCAGCAGCAAGTCAAACTACCAAACGAAAGTGGTCACTTTTCCTCAAATGACAGCCACCAAAAGCTCATCTATAATGAGTAGAGTTGACTTGGATTCTTCAACAAGAGACTTACTGCATTCAATGAATAATAAAGAACTCAATATCCCAGTCATTAGCTTGCCTTGCTGCAGACAGTAGAACAACTACTTCTTTATTTAGACACATTAAGAAAAAGTTAATGAATTAACAACAGGTGTGGGTGGTTTGGCACTGTATTTCTATAGTCTCTAGGCTGCTCAGGTGCGAAAAAATGTCCCTCATACTTACATATTTATTTT
>JAUUDW010251309.1:1812-13965 GCA_032361385.1 Panulirus guttatus | reverse complement strand
GCATCATCCCTGAAAGATTTTGGGGAGTCATACGTAGTTGCCCTTGACATACCTAAGGCTTTTGACAGGGTGTGGCACCGGGATCTTATCTCTAAGCTCCCCTCTTTCAGCTTCTATCCCTCACCTTGCTTCCTCATATCTAGCTTCCTCTCTGGTCGATCTAACTCCGTTGCTGTTGATGGATCAGGCTCCCCCCTTTTCTCCATCTACAGCGGTGTCACTAGGGCCTGTCCTGTCCCCTACACTGTTTCTCCTTTTCATCAACGATTTCCTTTCTACAAATAACCAAATGCACTCATACGCTGACTACTCAACATTGTATTCCTCCACATCCTTCAATTCTGCTCCCTCTTCTCTCCCGCGATCTGCATCTCACTTAAACTTAGACAGGATATCTCAGTGGGTTAGACGATATGTGCTTAAGTTTAATGCCTCCAAGATCCAGTTTCTACCTGTCTCTAAATCGAAAATTCCTCACAGTTTTCCTCTCCTCTAACGGTTCCGTAATTTCACCTCTTGAATCAATGAACATACCTGGTATTACAATAACATCCACTCTTTCTTAGAAACTCCACATCATGGGAATAGCTGTCTGCCTCTAAAAATCTGGGAGTCCTGTTTAGATGTCAAAATTTATTTTCTTCCGGTCTGATTCCTCCTTGTATAAACCACTACTCTCACATTTAGAGTGGCTCTAGCCGTGCATCCGTATTTGACAGAGCCAAGTCGAAAGCGGTCCGATTTGTAAACTTTCTCAGGTTAACTCGAAAACTTGACCCGCTTGCCATAGGCCGCAATGTTGGCTCACTTTTCCTCTTCCATAGGTATTACTTTGGTTTTTGCTCCCGAGAGCTGGCTGCTTGTGAGCCCCCACCACTCGCTAGACCACACAATACTTGGCAAGCTGCTGCGTCACATGATTAGTGTGTGGCCGTTGGTAACTCAAGGGTGGGCCGTTTTGATAACTGTTTTGTTACCATGCACCACAAGCTTTGGAACTCTCAACCCCCAGTGTCTTTCCGAATAAGTATGACCTGACACATTTCAAAACGCAGGTTTTTCACTTCCTCCAGGATTAGTAAATACTTTCTCTCTCTTCTTTTTCCCTTTCATTAACCTCAACTAATTTCAATTAAGGTCCGGCCTTGATGTGGACTTTTGTCCGTGGCTGGAGCTTCTAACGTAACGAGAAAAAAAAAAAAATGCGTCCCCAGCACGCACACCCATCCACTGGGGCGCGGTGTAGAATGTAAACACTGCCACCGTTGTCAGGTTCGTTATTGCTGCTTCTCACGTCATACATAGTAAAACCCTCTCAGATGTAGGTCCTCTGGTCCCGCACCTGTACCGGAATCCAATCAGCCGGCCAACAGTCGTACTGTATTGCCCAACAATTTTAAAATGGTGTACACTCTCGAATCCTGTCTTTTTATTGTCAGTCGTTTGTACAGTTACGTTACGGGTTTCACAAGGAATATTCTTTTTATTTTCCACTGCTCTTATCTGTAAGATGAACCATTGGAAAATAGCTGTGCATCTCCAAAGGGACGCCAGCCATATACAAGGTAGACAAAGGCCCCCAGTGTATGATTTGGATCATTCGATTTAAGGATACTCTACAAGAGCTGTCATTAGTGCACCGGTCCATCATTCATGCCGCCACTCTCGAGCAATTCCCTGTGTCCTTTACACACCCAATGCATAAACGACTTGAAAAACAGTAGTTCCAGGGTCTAGACCTAATTCCCTACAAACCAGGACGTCCTTTGGAAATCCTACATGACCTAGCGTCGCCTTCCGTAGTCCCATGCAGAGTATCCTGTCATACTCGTCAAGACCCTTGGGATCTTCACCTGGTGGCGGCACTACATGATCCGGAGGGCTTCATCCCGTGGTGGGTCATAAGGCCAGGCACCAAGCATCATCTGAGAGGACCCAGTGGACGTGGCTGGTGAAGGCGGGGTGGCAGAAGGGCTGCAGTGTGTATGCATGTATGTATGTATGTATGTCTGTGTGTGTGTGTGTGTGTGTGTGTGTGTGTGTGTGTGTGTGTGTGTGCCTCGGGAGGCTGTGTCAGGGTGTTTATGAGACAGGAAGCGCCGCGTCTCGCTCCCCACCTGACATGCCACACGTCACCCTGAGCCACAAGCCTGGCCACCTTACCCACGGGAGATGTGCAAGGGAAAGGTGGGAGAGAAGAAGGAAGGGAAGGTGAGAGAGTAGAACGGCGAGTGGAGAGGCGATGGAGGAAAGGAACAAGTGGAGAGATAAGGTGGTGGAGTGAAGGGACAAGTGCAGCGAAAAGGAGAGTGAGGGCAAAGAGAAAGTAAAGAGATAAGAGAGGGGAAAAGGGAAGCTTAGGGGAGAGGAGGTGAGGGAGGTGTAAGGGGTGAGGAGAAAGGAAAGATAAGGAGCACAAGACACGTGGCGAGAGAAGGATAAAGGGTTAAGACACGAGGGAATGGAGATTTTTCAATGACCCTCGAGATCACAGCAGCCACCTAAGGTGAAACTCCAGTCACCCCAAAGGCACTCCGGGTAGGCAAGGGTCACTTCAGCTTCACCATTCATTACTGTTACCCCTAAGAGTCTTCCCAGTCGCCCATGGATCACCATTAGCATTCTGAAGTCCCTCCAGTCACCCGCACACCATTCCCAGCAACACAGCAGAAGTCATCTTAATCGCCCCAAGAGTTCTACCGTCACACGAGACCATTCCTCTCACTCCCCAAGATCATACAGGCCGCCACATCATTCCAGCCTCCCTAGGGCTCTAGTCTAAGGTGTCTCAATGACCGGACTATGAGGACCATTTACCTCTACTTCAACAAAAGTTCAATTTCCATGACTTGAACTTTTGACACATACGTATGTGTGTGTCTTGCAAGTTCATGCCATTGAATCTGAACAGTTGTTGGACTAAAGATAAAATAACGAATCCTGTCTTTGACTCCGGACTTCTTTTAGAACACCTTTTATCGTAGTAGATAAGGTCAGGCTGTTGCCTTGGGTGTTTCTGGAAGCGCTGATAGCGGTTGCCTGTCTGCAGCGTGCACCCTGTTCTTCTTGAATCATTTCAAAACAGTGAATTCACCTCCCGAGGGCCTCACAGTCTTTTGACTCTCTCTCTCTCTCTCTCTCTCTCTCTCTCTCTCTCTCTCACCTTTTTCGAGCCTCCTAAGGGCATCACAGTCCTTTGCCCGCGTCGGACCAAAGGAGAGAAAACGTCAAGCCGTTGAAGCCCATTGTGGTGAGCGGGCCCTCTGAATAATCATCCACATTAGATGATTAACAAGGACTGAGGGAAAAAACTGGTGATATGCATAATGACATATTCGCTGACCAAACATCGCAAAATATTAAGACTAGTATCTGTGTCATTCGGTATGTGGTTTTTGAGATACAGTTTTCTTCAATTCTCCAGGTGTTCGACACCATAGTCCATTTATATGCATCACACAGTCGGTTCCCCCGCACCGAATAGTGATGTGACCATCTCGATTTTGAAATTTGTCGCGCCACAAGGGAAGGCAACAAAGACAAAAAGAAATTGTAACCGAAGGACATATGAATAGTTACGCGAGGGGAAGAAGAAGAATAAGAAGAAGCCCAAGTGTGATTCCTAATCTGGTTCTTTAAGAGTCACAAAGAGACCTCCTCTGTTCGTTTGATGTTGAGGGGTGTCGGTGGTGGCGGCGGAGGCGCCACGTCTCTCCCCTTCCTTCCCACGACCGACGTAAACACGTTCGATAAATATGCCGACAGCGCGTGTTTGTGTTCCTCATCGCGAACCATTGAGAGAACCCTTTACAAAGAAAAGAGACCCGACGTGGTCTGTGGGATACATCGCCATCCAGCCAGCCAGCATCAAAGGGAGGAGCAAAGGCGCGGAGGAGGCATTCGGGAGGAAGGTAACAAGTCCGGAACAAGGTCCCCCAAGAGCTGAAAGACTCTCAAAACGTAACTCCTCTAACAAGCAGGAAACTCCTTTGAATCCTTTCACCGAGACCACAACTGTGGACTGCCACGATATAGGAAGGGAGGATCTTTTACATCTGCCAACACGGTCATCGCCAAAGGACCAAGCCGCCGCCCGCCCGACGCGAGACTCCGAAGGCAAACACACACAAGTTGACTGGCTCGAGTCGATGCTCATGCTGGGTTCGCTGGAGGTGGGATCCAGCTGCTGTCCGACACACACACACTGAGGACATTGTGTGTGTCCTTTGACGTTCCCATCGGCTGAGCCTTTGTGTTACTCCCCTTATGACGTTTTGGGGTCCCGTTGGTGTGACGCTGTGTATATAAGTCACGGAGCGATCCATCTGTATAGCGTGGAAGAAGAATCGAGGAATAAAGTATCAAAACTGAACTGACTGAGGTCCTGATACGAGACCCATAATATAGGAATTCTATTTTACGGATTTTAAGGTACTTTAGGGGATTTTGATGTACCGGTGTTACTTAAAAGTCTAAGAAATCCCGCCGCCTTGGAGTTTGGAGGACAAAGGCGTAGCTTTGATGTCTGAGCGCTGATGTAATGAGCTTCATGTTCGTTTGAAGGACTCGGCTGGTGTGCCGACGGACAGGACTCATTGTTCGTCTCGTCGTCTGAGAATTGTCATGACTGTGATTCCAGGATTAGCCGTAAATTTGACATCAGAATTCTTGCAAGAAGACATCAGAAGCAAATGACATGTGAAAGGACTGTGTATGTTCAATTTGATTCTGAGGATTATTGTACGTACATATATTGTACGTATGTATAATTTAGTCTTTGAGTTCAGTAAGGCCGTGGTTATTGATGGAGGTTGGTTACTAGGAGACTGGACTGTTTGGCAACATGATTTACTTCTGTAATCAATGGCTTTTGAGCTATCTATTGTCTTGAGGAATAAGGACGCGTTTGAATAACGTGTCTGCATCAAGAAATGTTTGTGGATTACTGTTGTACAGACATTCCAGGGGAATCTCTAATGTATCTCATTTTATATTTTGATTTTGTGGTATAAAAATGTTTTATTTGTCATTGTAGATTTGTTGCGTGCCGGCTGAAAGGAAACGTGACTGGAAGATCTGGTAATCTCACAAATAGTATGGCGATGCAAGCCAGCTAAAAATTTAATTTTACTAGTGATTTCTGTGTATGCCTAAACTGCATAGCAAGCTTTTGTACACAATAACAACTATTTTAATTACCCCAATTAAATTCAGGGATGATAATATATTCTAATGCATTAAAAAAAGGCTGGCCAAAGGTTGTCAAGTATTTTAGTATTTTAGTATCTTTTTGAAGTTTTCTCTCATGTTAGTATCGAGTAATGCAGTGTACCGGCATTTCAGTGGCAGTCATGTTTCATTCCTTTTGTCCAGGCAGTTATCTTTACTCTCCGCCTCGCGCACACGTGGGCTGTTGGCATTCAACCCGCAAAGATACAATCTCTCCATCACACACATAACCCGCTGACTAGACTTATAACTCTCAACGCACAGTTCTCGGCGACTCTTAGATTTTCCTGGGGTGATCGCTACGCGGTAGCCCTGCCTTTTGGCAAAATCTCTTCTTGAAGTACTCGTAAGTAATCTAATTTGAACCACGAAGAATGACTGCTTGTCTATGAGATGCCCGTAATAGAATGGATTCTGTTCAGAGAAACAAGAGAGATTAGCCGTTCGAAACCAACTTCAATATTTATGTTGTGTCATGCGATGATGTAGATGCCGTCTGTAAGGAAATTAAAGGTTCCGATCCTGTCTAAAACGCGCTGGAGATAAGGCAAGGTGGAGCTTTTAGAAACACTGGATTGTTTTGGAAGACGTCGACAGTTTTCTGTTCTCGGCGCCTGCGTGTGACACAGGCATCAGGGATACGAAGTAGATGCAGAGTACTCTAGACTATGCTCGGATTACTTTGGTTACAGGTGTGTTGAAGGTAAGTGCTGAACACCTGAGCATCAACCTGCACTCCTGGTTGAAAGTAATTGATGGTGCTTCTGCATCATCCACCACCCCTGTCCATCAACCAACTCTCCTGGTGATTGGAGGGCAATCCATCGGCAGAGTAGTGTACAGCCGACCTCCACAGAGTTACATTTGTGCCCTCAGTGGGATATGGAACGGAATTCCATAGAAGCGCGAATACCAGTTGAATCGTGTGACCAAACGAGAGAGAGAGAGAGAGAGAGAGAGAGAGAGAGAGAGAGAGAGAGAGAGAGTTTAGCCTCATGATAGGGAAATTCTTCTGTATTTTTTATGTACATTTAATGTAAGATAAGGTAGGGTAAGGTAGGCCAGACCAGACACTCGTGAGTGCTACTATAAAGTTATAACAACTGTGTATAAGGCTGTTTGCCCCTTGAGCACATAATAATGTACTGTTCTTTGACCCATACGGGTCAGGTCAGGGGTCGTTCCCTCGTGCTCAGAGGTCGCTCCCTCGTGCGCTAGGGTTAAAGTCGAAATTCAACGTAAACCTCTGGTTGCAGCAAAGGTTTGATGGGAGGTCAGGAAATTGCTGCCGTAAAATAGGCAATCGGTTGTTGAACTTCCATTAAAACGGTATTGCCCCAAGTTGTCATTTGCAGTGATGAATAGATCACTTGATTGCCATGAATGGTGAATGTAATTCCCATAAAGCACGTGTAATTGCCACGGAGCCCGATGTCATCGTAGTGAATGACTAATGTAATTGAAAATGCTTGGGTATTGTCCTGGAGTCAGTTAATGTAAGTTTTGAAAGAACCATCAAGGCCTGAATAGGGCGATTGAGGTGCTGTTCCCCTGAGGGGTCAATAGATTATGCTATGGAGTCAACCGATTAGTTATTATTGCAAGAGCCCCCATAGAAAACGTGTTAGGGAGTTGACAGTTTAGTGTATCGTTATTAGAGAAAACGTCGTACCAGATAAGAACGTCACAAGCCTTCCACTAATGATGTTATGGACCGTCATCTAAAGCTAGTACTTAATTAATTGTATGGCAGGTCATTGAACGTAGAATTACCCTAAATTATTGTAGGTGCGAAGAGTATTAAATTACCTGTTGTAATTAGGTAGGACGTGTGTTAAATTACATGTTATGATTGGTGACACCTAGTGTAAGTTGTGTGCACTTAGCTGACACCTAGTGTGAGTTGTGTTTGCTGGCTGACACATGGTGTATGTTGTTGTACGTACCTGACACCTTTTGTAAGTTGTGTTGTTCTCTGACACCTGTAGTAAGTTGTGTTGCTGCTCTCTGACACCTGTAGTAAGTTGTGTTGCTGCTCTCTGACACCTGGCCTCAGTTGTGTACGTACTCGACGCCTCGCGTAAAGCTGCGCACCTACGCGCGGCGTTCAAGTTGTGAGTGTACCCGACACGTGCTTCAAGTTGTGATATACCTGACACCTATTTTAGCGTGAGTTGTGGCGTACTCCATCCTTAGTGTGTAAGTTCTTTTCGTGACGTTTGGGGTATATTATGAACAGATTCCAGTACGTTAATGGAATTTTTAACTAAGATGATTTTTAACAACGATAATATTTTCACAAGGTATTAGGCATGTCATTCGCTGTACAAATGACTATAACAGTGCAGATTGTACACCGGATTGAGGCATGTGTTAGAATTGAATTATTTTCTTTTAAAGTAATTTTTAATCCATCTGTTAGATAACCGAATTAGGGAAGTGCTGCAGCTATTAAAACTTTTTTTTTGTTGTTTGTTAAAAATGGTGCTTAACATTTCAGGTTTATGTGGCGTTCAAAATGGCTGTTTTGAAACTAAAAATACCGTGCAAAATTGTCCTGCGTGTTATTAGAGATATGGGTTTATAAGTTAATGGTGTCAGGTGTCGAACCTGAAAATATTGTCTTTTTTTTAAGCTGTTCATGGCAGTGCCCGCGGGTGATGTTCCACAGTAGGCCGGCGATCACCAGGTGCATGTTCTTCACGTGATAAGGATAGGATTTTGCGTACATTAGTGTTTCAACGAATTCCTGTTGCTTAACCCAGTTTCACCTGTCGTTATGGTAACTACCGTATCTTTTGAATTGCGCCGACTTATTTTCATATGGATGATTACTGATACTGACTGATGATTCTGAGAAAAAAAAGATTAATAGATTAATACTTTTGTTCGGTTTTGATTAATACAATTTGGTTTACCTGAACCACAGGATATAGACTGCTTTTCGTCTTCGTGTGGCCACAGATTAAGCTGGTGCCCATCATTTCCTGATCCGCTTTGACATTGTTTTCTTAAATGATTTTAATGTAAATTTTTTTTTTACTTGCTATTAGTTAAAAGCATTGACCTTTTACAGTAAGATGTATTCCATTCGTTATGGTTGCTGAAATGGCTCAGCCTTTTGCTGCGTTGTATGAAGTTGTTTTCTGCATCCTACATGCAAGGGGAACTCGCCTACCTTGGTACACAGCTTTCTTATAGAGGCAAAGAGACTGATGCGTTTGAAAATGGACGAGTTTTTGCGTTGGCAGCCCCTGGGGGGATGTTCAGTGATGTGTGTACAAATAAGGACAAAATCAATTCGTATATATAATAAAGATGAGGTGGGGATGGGAGTACCAAAAAAAAGAGTGAGTCCAGATAAGAGTAGGTATGATGTAGCTGTTTTGGAGATCATCCCTACAGTGACCTCCTGATAGTTAAGGGAAATTGGTTGGTATTTCTTTTACTAACTGATCATCCCCACGTCTGTGACGGAGCCATAATAAGATGGCAAGGGTCACAGATGAGTCTCGGTAACCTGTATTTACGTTCGCATGAAGTTTAAAGGCGCGTGCATCTTATCACAACGAGCCTGTAAAACTTCATTAGTCTACGCTGGAGTGCTGTATGTGCATTTGCAAACCATTGTCTGATCCTGAATACTTAATTAGTTTACATTGCGGGGCTTTGTGCACTTGGAGACCATTGCCTTTGTGTGGCGTGCAGTTCACGAGTAGCAACTTAACTATCGCTGTCATCATAAAGATAACCAAATAGCTCGATTGCAAATTACTCCAGCATCCTTTGATGTAAAAACCAAATTCCTCTGACTGTATCTTCGCTATCCGTCTTAGCTTGCGTTTTCGTACGTTCCATCCACGCATCGTCTTACCCGACGAACATTTTCTTTTTCTGTCGACTGTTTCTGTTGTTTTTATCAACCTGTTGGTTATGCATCACAGAGGGATGAAAAAATAATGCAGTGGCGGTGGCCACAGCTTCGCCCTCCCCATCTGATCACGCACCCGCTCACACTCGCCAGGCCTAAGTTACGCACATAAAATCACAAAATCCGCTCAACAGCTGTTGGAAGTGTGACATCAGCGATAGTATGATGGTAAACGATACGTTTCCTGGACATGAAAACTCTTGCTCTGTGAAGGATGCAACTTAGCGTGAAGCGTTGTTGAGATAATGCTGGAAACAATGGATAAAAAAGAGCTAGACAATTCAATGGGTTTGGCAGATTCTGGTTTACGATATTAGCCAAGGTTTCTAGCCACGTTTTTTGTTCGGTTTAGCGAGCAGAAGAAACGACTGAACGCGAATGTTTAAAACAGTTTCTTGTAGCATAAAAAGATTTTTTTTTTTTCTGTGCCGAGATTTTTGCGTGCACGTGTTACGCATGTGGAGTGTCTTGGCTGCACACATGAGTCTAATGACTCATATGTATTATGCATGAGCAGAATATTATTTCCGTAGGTAAGAGACACTACTGGCACATACAGACGCTCGCATTGGAAATCGTAAAAAAGTTACGTTTCGATTTCCAGCGCAAGTCAGTTGCCAGGAAAGCACTATTCCATCCAGCGGCAGCACCAGAATGCATTTGGAAAGACGCGCTTGTGTCAGCGAGCCAAGCCCTCGGCTCGCTAGTGCTGGTCTCAGAGAACCAAGCTCTTAACCCACCAAGGGTGGCCTGTGACCTTTCGACTCGTAACCCCGGGGCCTGGACAGGTCAGCAGAGCTTCATTATCCATGTCATGTGAGCTGCGTATTATTGTGCCCAGCTGGAAGTCTCGACTGTGAATGCCTAATCTCTTGAAGTTCATCATCTCCTCCTCCGTCCTGGAGGCCCCCGTCTTGGAATTCCAGCCCTCTGGAAATTGCATGTTGTTGTAGAATCCTGGAATCGTTCCATTAAATCACTGCCAGGGTATGAGGCATGTGCGCCACTCCCAACTTTCTCGGGGATACAAGATATCCCAGTCAGTGACTGTTATGAAGTTGGGGGTCTGGGGTCTGGAAGTGGGAGACATCTTCTGGCGAGGATCTACCTGGTTTTGGAGTGAGCTATGACGGGTTTGGGGGTCGTAGTTTGAGAGTGGTGATTGCTGCTCCCCCTGACGATCGTGATTGGTTGGTGAGAGACGAGACGGGGTGTGACGATGGCAGGGTACCTGGTGATTGATGGGCTTTAGTGTGGTTGGTGACTGCGTTGGTGGCACGGTACCTGATGACTGGTAGATCACCTGGCGAATGATGGTGGTTGTGGTAGGGTACCTGGCGAGTGGTACCATATGGTGAAGGTACCTTGGACCACCGGTGCCCAGTCATCCCGACAGGGTCTTCAAGCAACACGGAAGTGGTCTCAAACTTGTCCTCTCCCTCAACATCATTGGAGAAGTTTCACTGCAGCTACTTCACCACTCACCCACTCCTGGTGAGAGGAGGGGGAGGAGGAGGGGGATGGGGATATCGCGTCAAGGATAACACGAATTTTGCATAAAGTTTGGAAGGAGGAGGAGGAGGAGGAGAGGAGTGGGAGGTGGCGAAAACAGCAAATTTGATCATTACCCGGTTGATGAAAGCCATGATTTTATTTTGTCTGTGTGTGTAGACAGATACGAGTCATTACGAGCCCTGTCCACTGTGTGGGCTTATTTATTACACGTGTTCTGTTGACGGGAAATTTATTGGCAGATCAGATTTCCGGGTTAAGGTATGAACAAAGGGATATGCGTCCGTATGGCCCGGAGTTCCAGCGGGCCCTGGAGTAGGACTTGGCCTTCAGGACGATTCCCAGGACGAGCACGTGCGTGCAGTAACCATCCTGGGTGGCGGACACACCTGGAGAAAGTCCCACAAGATTGTACTTTTGCCGTATTGAACAAAAACATTTGTGAGCCAGCTCCGGGCAGAACACCCCCGAAGTTGGTTCTGCCAGTGATCAGAGCCCATGAATGTCTTTCTTGGCTCAGAGCTCACAGTTGTTGCTTTGCTTTACTTTGATTTTTACCTTGTCGGTGAGTGGAAGGGTATATATTCAGCCGATTGATGGACGGCTTTTGAGTATGTTGAACTGACTGATGAATGTGTCGTTATACTCACTCGGTTGATGAACAGGTGGGAGCCTACGGTGTCGAGTGCTCCTGCCACCCTCAGCAATTGAAAGGAACCCACACATGAAGTAAATCCTTCACGAAGCCCGCGTCAGGGGTGGAGTGAGGATGACTCCCGATGACTTCACTGTGGGAGAAAACTCCCTCGGTCTCGTCTTGACCCCGGGACGTGCACCGTGGGACACAGCGTAGTAGGACTCCGAGACCTACCTTTATATGTTCCTGCCCCATGGGGGGGGGTCTCTTCTCTCTTTATGGGGCTCTCCGCAGCGTTCAGGAAGCCGGCCACGTCCACTGGGCGGGACCTTAAGTAGCGACGTCTGTGTGGGCAGAGTGTGGGGCAGTCGAGCTGAAAAAGTTCGGTGTCTTTACAGATTTTTTGGGGATTATTTTCCAATTAATCATAAGGCTGCAGGTACCCATCCTCCTCCCTCCGCTCCTCTCCCTCCTACTCTGACTACACAGCTGACGTGGGCCTGCTCGTCCCCTTTCGCCCAAATTCAGTTAAGTTTGAAGGCGATACGGCAGCAGTTGGTGCTGGTGTCTGGGAAATGCGGTGCATGAGTTGCGAAGGGAGTTTGGTCCAAGTTTCGAGGAGGAGGAGGAGGAGGAGGAGGGAGATAGCACGGCACACCAGGAAATTAAGGAGGTCTGTTGCACCAAAAAGGCGCCGGGTATTTCTCTCTGTTGCATAAGGGAATTTACCCTCTCACGGCCATTGAAAGCCCGGTGATAATTAGGTTAACTTTAAAAGTAGGTGTGCGTGTGTGTGTGTGTCTGTGATGACTATATGTGTTACGGGGAGAGAGTTTTACACTTG